>JADRCD010235599.1:0-19931 GCA_019843815.1 Montemys delectorum
GGTGGTATTACCTTAGCTTTGACAATATTAGAATTTCCCCTCCCTCAGAGTGCAGCGATATCCCTCTCAAAACAACAGGAGAGGAGCTTCCATCACCTGGAATGTTATGTTCACAGAAAAATTCACATCACTGTCCATAGAACTCACTCTTGGAGGCTTCCGTTCACCTCAGGGGCAGGAGGAGGCTTTCAATCCTGCTTCGTGTTTTCCCAGCTTCGAGGATCAGAGTGCCTTCCTGCCTGTTCTGGGCTCACGGCTGATCCTGTTAGCGCTTCTTTGAAGTTGCAAGAAACCCAGCTTGCCAGGAAGTGCCAGGGTCCGATCAGAGCACTCCACTGACAAGAGTACCGAGGGCACTGTGCCCCACTTAGGCCCCTCCAGAGCACAGGCTAGGGACTCATCCCGTCTCTCACAATTCTGGAATTACATAGAAGGAAAGAGACACTAGGGGACAGCTTATGTTTCCAGGAGACTGTACTCAAAGTCCCCTGATGCGGTCTCTAGCCCTGCCAGGGGTCAGTAGCTACTCAAACTCAAAGCTGCTTCCTTTGGCTAGCTTGTCATCTTAAAGATGTAAAGACTCGCAGCAGGCCCCTCTTTATTTCCCTTACTCCCTTCCTTGCCCATCACTTGCAAAGCAGAAAGGTATATTTGGTGGGGCGACCTTCCTCAAATTGTAGTAAGGTGTATGTTGAGGTTTGGTCTTGCTGTGTATTGTAATGCTAAGTGAGGGCCCTGTAGACCCAGGTGATGCTAAGTGACCATGCCTCCAAGTTATTTTTGATTGATAAATAAAGATGCTGGTAGCCAATAGCTGGGCAGAAGAGACATGGGTGGGGTTCAAGGAGGAGAAGCCACTGTATGTTAGGTCAACCATGAAAATGTAACCCTGAGAGCTGGCCAATTGGAGTTAAGAGCAGCTTAGATAAAACATAGTAAGTAATACCTCAGGGTTATCAATAGGAAAGTAGATTCTAATACATAGAGAGTAAATATCTGCCCAGCTCTGGTGCTGATTAAGGTTGTTTGTAAATATAAAGGGTATGTGTCTTTTATCCGGGAAGTAATTAGTCTAGGGCTGAGCGCTAAGTGCTGGCAGGATTCTGGAACTGCATTGCTACGGCACATCACCAGGTTAAAAGTTTGCCCTTCTCACACACATGGTATGCATTCTCTGATAAGTGGTTATTAGCCCAGAAGTTTGGAATACAGGAAGAACAACCCACAAACCACAAGAAAATTAAGAAGAAGGAAGACCAAAAGGTGGACATTTCATTCCTTCTTAAAAGGGGGAACCAAATACGGAAGGAGTGGCAGAGATTAACTATGGAGCAGAGACTGAAGGAAGGACAAGCCAGCCTAAATATAGCTATCTTCTGAGAGACTCTGACAATATCTAACTAATACAGATGTAGAGGCTCACAGCCATTCATTGAACTGAGTACATGGTCCCCAAAGAAGGAGTTAGAGAAAGGATCTATCGAGCTGAAGGGTTTGCAGCCCCTTAGGACGAACAATATGAACTAACTAGTACCCTCAGAGCTCCCAGGGACTAAACCACCAACCAAAGACTAAACATGGTGAGACTGAATGTTTTGGCATCATGTGTATAATAGAGGATTGCAAATTCGATCATCATTAGGAGGAAAAGACCTTGGCTTTGTAAAGGTTTTGTGCCCCAGTGTAGGGGAAAGCCAGGGCCACTAAGCAAGAGAGGGTGGGGTGGTAGGCATGGGGAGGGGGGAGGCAACAGGGGTTTGTTCTTGTTGTTTTTGTTTGTTTGTTTGTTTTTTGGAGGGGAAACTGGGAAAGGAGAAATTTACATATAAATAAAGAAAATATCTTATAAAAAAAAGTTTACCCTTCTCCACCTAAAGGCGACCTAAGAGAGGGATCAGGGGTTAACCTTGCTGCTGATTGGCTGTAATAAAGAGCTGGTGGCCAATAGCTGGGGCAGGGAGTTCGAGGGTGGAACTTCCCCAGGCAGGTTGAGTGATGCAGAGAGAGGCAAGTGGAAGCGAAAGTGAAAGATTCAGAAGCAGACATGGAAAGGGACCGACCACAGGCCAGAGTAGAGCAGAGAGGTATAGAGCTACCACATGGCAAGTTGTTTAGAATAGCCGGGATAAGTTTAAATGGTAGCTAGGAGACTGCTCCAGCAAAGGGCCTATGCTTTCAACTGTGTTAGAAGTCTCTGTGTCATTATTTAATCCGCTGGCAGGACCGAGAAAGTCCTGCCATGTACATTAGTGGAACTCATGTATACTACTCGGGCACAAGGGTCAGGAATTGACCTGAATCACCTCTGTCCTCTTATGGGAAATCATCTATAAAAGAGTTTACTAATATTATTTCCAATGTCTCCAAAACAGTATCTTGGGGCTACTAGGATGATGTTTGCTGGTGGAGGCTTTGATGGATGGATAAATATCTGTTAGTGTCTAATAATAACTTTATAAGGATAATTTTCAAAAGTCAAAGCTCTCTTCCTTCGTCTATCATTTGGAAACATTGGGATAGACAATCTCTAAAGCACGTCTTTGAGATGCTTGGATCCTGGGTCTAACTTTGTTGATGGAAAATGGAACTCTGCTTTGGAATGAAGGGAAAGTAAAGGAATTGACTTTGTGCAGTCATTTTGGTCACCCACTTAATCTACATAACTTAGATAAGCATGGGGACAACTGGGATTGTATCTATGATATCATATTAACTACGGAACGAGTTAAGCTCTTTTGTAAATATATGAAAAGACTCAAATCTCCCCAGCCTCTTAGGTTTCATTTCAATATCTTCCTGATATTTAAAAGCACAGTTCACTCTTCTCTTGGACTCTGAGTCACCATCTTGAATACTAGTCATTGCCCAGTGACATTAGGATTTCAGAGTTGATCGAGATGACCAGAGTATTTGAGAATGGCAAGATTTAGTCAGATTAAGAGACAGAATATAGAGACCAGAGGCTCCCAGAGAGGAGTGGATTGAATATTAAAGGAAACAAAAGGGGGTGGGAACTCCATTATACATAATTGTCCTGAGACTTATTGCTTACTTAAGACTGGATTGCTCATCTGTGAAAAGGAATAGTTAACAGCTGTGATTACATAATGTGGGGTTCTTTGGGGTGGTAACAAGAAGAATCCCATTCATAGCACAGTACCCAGAATTTTGTGATTCTTCGAGAAAGAGTATTGCTATTAAGCATGAACAATTTTAATTGTTTTAAATGTTGTGTGTTGTTAAGAGATGAGACAGTAGATTGACACAGAAGATTAGCAAGACAAGACTATGTAATGATGGTTGTGACTGTACTGTACCCACTACTGTTTGCACCAAGTCTGTGGATGTCAATTCTTGGAACCTTTACCTCCCATTAGACAGCATTGCATTGCTGTGACAAAATATGACAGTCAACTTATAATGAAGAAAGATTTCTTTTGGCTCACAGTAATGAGGCTTCAGCCTGTGGTCAATTGACTATATTGCTTTGTGGCCTGTAGTGAGACAGGACATCATGTTGGTGAGCACATGATGGGGAGTACATGATGGGGAGTACATGATGGGAGCACATGGTAGGGAGCACGTGAGGGACCAAACCTCTTCTCCTTATGGTTACTAATAAGGGGAAAATAAAAAGAACCAGAAAAGAATAATTTTTCTTTTTTGTTTGTGTGTTTGTTTTGAGACAGGGTTTCTCTGTGTAGCCCTGGCTGTCCTGGAACTCACTCTGTAGACCAGCCTGGCCTCGAACTCAGAAATCTGCCTGTCTCTGCCTCCCAAGTGCTGGGGTTAAAGGTGTGTGCCACCACTGCCCAGCGAAAAGAATAATTTTTCAATATCCTCTTGAAGGGCATGGCTTGAATAACCTCCCACTAAGACTCACTCCTAAGAGTTCTACAACCTTCTAATAGTGCCCTAGGCGTATGACCATGTCCCTCACATATACACATTTGAAGAACATTTCACATCCAAACCATAACAATGTTGGTTTAATGTTTAGATCCATCCTGCTTAGACATCAGCCTGCATAGTAGGTAAGGGACAGATGGGGCAAAGAGAGGGGTCTTGCAGCTCAGCTCCAAGAGTATTCCATCAAACATAGGGATGGTCAGAGAGCCTCCAAGGCAGATGATTCCAGGTAGTCTGTCCCAGGGACATCTGCCAAAGTTCAGACAGATACCACTCCTGGGTAGCAGAATGGTTTACATTCGCTGATAAGTCATAGACAGTCACAGAGCATCTTCCCCTGGGCCTAGCAGGCAAGGCAGAAGCAATTGATCTCTCAGCCTGTGATGATCTGGATAGAGCCTAGGGCAGGCAGTGCCAGGCATCAAGAGCTACTTAGTGTCAAGGGCCAGAGGATGGCTTGGAAAACCAGACCAGGAATGATGAGCAGTCAAACCATACCATCCCCCAATCACGCGGTCTTCAGCTAGTTACTTAACATCTCTGAGTCTCGTTTCAAAAACGAAATAATTAAAGCTCAGCTCTCAGAGGGGGTGGCGTGTTAAGTGAAGTATGATACTCAATCCCGTCACAACCGAGTACTGGCTTGCTTGCACTGGAAATGCCCGAGTAGTTGAGGCAGTACATTGTGAACAACTGGCTTCAGAGATTTCTATGGGACCTTTAGAGATCTGAAAATCTTAAGCAATGCTGGGCCCTTTTAGGCCTGAAGGCGGTTTGCAGATTTTCTCTGTCTCTATTAGAATTTAGCACTTTAACCTGTCCCTGTGTGAGGAGTTGTTAACTATAGTAAGTACTTCGGGCCCTTCCTATCTTCGAACATTCCAACACAGTACTGAAAGCAAATGCAGCTGAAGAGCTGATTAACAGTCGAGCTGGGTTTATCTAGACCCTCTGATCTCAGGATTTCAAAGACAGTTAGACAAATACCTAGCAGCAGATAAGAGTTTCTTCATTTCCTAGGTAGATAATCTGAGCCTCACTCACCGGGGAGGGATAGAACCAAGCTTGTGATTTAGGTCAAATGCTTTAGAAGGGAGAAGGGATGCCACAGATGTGCTAATGCAATGGCTTTCAAAGGTGCTCGTGGATGTAAGCATGCGCGTGCGTGTGCTCGAGCACACACATACACACACTCACACACTCTCTAAAATCTCTCAAACTGCTCACTCCTGGATTCTGTCCACAAAGTCTTTCTATGAAATCTGGGTACGGCCCTAAATTCTGAGTTACTATGTAGGCTGTTAGAAGTGGGTGGTTTTGTGTGTGTGTGTGTGTGTGTGTGTGTGTGTGTGTGTGTGCAACATCTTGATATGTAGCTGTTTTAGTTAGGGTTTCTATTCCTGCACAAACATCATGACCATGAAGCAAGTTGGGGAGGAAAGGGTTTATTTGGCTTATTTCCACATTGCTGTTTATCACAAGGAAGTCAGGACTGGAACTCAAACAGGTCAGGAAGCAGGAGCTGATGCAGAGGCCATGGAGGGATGTTTCTTACTGGCTTGCTTCTCCTGGCTTGCTTAGTCTGCTCTCTTATAGAACCCAAGAATTCCAGCCCAGAGATTGCACCACCCACAAGGGGCCCTACCCTCTTGGTCACTAATTGAGAAAATTCCCCACAGTTGGATCTCATGGAGGCACTTCCTCAACTGAAACTCTCTTCTCTGTGATAACTGCAGCCTGTGTCAAGTTGACACACAAAACTAGCCAGTACAATTGACCCCTTGTCAATTTGACACACAAACACATCACTATTAAGCCTCAACCCTTATGTTCTTATTCATCCCCAAGATCTAAAGTCCCACAGTCTTTACATATTAAAAGTTTAATCAATTTACAATGTTCAATATCTTTTAAAATTCAAAGTCTCTTAACTGTGGGCTTCACTAAAATATATTCTTCCTTCAAGAGGGAAAAATATCAGGGCACAGTCACAATCAAAAGCAAAACCAACTGGGATCCAATTCACAATCTTTTGGGCTCCTCCAAGGGCTTGAGTCACCTCTCCAGCTGTGCCCTTTGTAGCACATATCTTGTTTTCTGGGCTCCAGATGCCTGTACTTCACTGCTGCTGCTGTTTTTGATGGTCATTCATGGTACTAGCATCACCAATACACTGTCATCCGCTGTAACTAGGCTTCACCAATAGCCTCTCATAGGCTCTCTTCATGGTGCCAGGCCTCAACTCCTTTGTATGACCCCTTTAGTCCTGGGCCATCAATTGCAACTGAGGCCGCACCTTTACCAATGGCCTTCCATGGCCTCTCACTGTGCTAAGCCTCAGCTGCTCTTCAAGACTCCTTTATGCTGTCAAAACCAGTACCACCTGAGTGACTCTTACACATTTCCAAGTCCTGCTGCAGCACAAGGTACAACCTTGGCTATCTCTGGAACATAGCCTCTTTGTGCTCTCAGAAAACACTCCCCAGAAGATGTTACCTCAATGATGCTGGTCTCTTTTTAATCACCGCTAATTTTTTAGCTCCAGCTAACCAGCATCAATAGTCTCAGTAATGCAAAGTTCTCTCTTTAGTAGTTCTGGTATCTTGTTAATCACAGCTGATACTTCAGCCCCAGCTAACCAGAACCACAGAATCTTTACAATCAAAACAACATGGCCCTGATAAGAGTCTTTAATCTTCCCTCTGAAATTTCACAAGCCAGGCCTCCAGCTTCTGCACTGTTTTCAACATGATTTTTCAAGCTCCCACAGACATTCTACAAGGTTTTTTTAACAAACAGTGGCTCTTCTAGCTTAAAGTTTCAAAGTCCTTCTACAGTCCTCCCCAAAACATGGTCAGGTTGTCACAGGAATACCCCACTCCTGGTACCAATTTGTCTTAGTTAGGGTTTCTATTCCTGCACAAACATCATGACCATGAAGCAAGTTGGGGAGGAAAGGGTTTATTTGGCTTATTTCCACATTGCTGTTTATCACAAGGAAGTCAGGACTGGAACTCAAACAGGTCAGGAAGCAGGAGCTGATGCAGAGGCCATGGAGGGATGTTTCTTACTGGCTTGCTTCTCCTGGCTTGCTTAGCCTGCTCTCTTATAGAACCCAAGAATTCCAGTCCAGAGATTGCACCACCCACAAGGGGCCCTACCCCCTTGGTCACTAATTGAGAAAATGCCCCACAGCTGGATCTCATGGAGGCACTTCCTCAACTGAAACTCTCTTCTCTGTGATAACTGCAGCCTGTGTCAAGTTGACACACAAAACTAGCCAGTACAGTAGCTGAGGCTGGCTCAGATTCATTATGTAGTCCATGCTAGTCTCTGACTCATGATCTTCTGCATCCACCTCTGGAGTGTTGGGATTACAGGAGTGGACTACCTGTACTTAGACTAACAACTTTTAATAATAAAATACAACAGTTTTCTAAGGGAAGGTGTGCCCCCTGCCAGGTGAAGATCGGGTGTATAGGAAACCACTAAGTAACCACTCTTTCCAGGCACTCTAAACCTGGTGTACACGGCTCAAAACGGTAAACCCAGGGGTTAGCCTTCTAGCTTCTGGTGGCTCCCAATGTTCTTGGCTTGTGAACTTGTAACTAAGCTCTGCTTGGCATTTCCTCCTCCCTCTTGTGCTACTCTGAGGACAGTCATGGTTAGATTCAGGTCCACTCTGATAACCCACCAAGAACCAGCTCTGCCTTTTCAAGTAATACATTTGCAAAGACTTCTGAGAAGAAGCTGAAATTAGGCCACATCTATTTCAGATGTATCTCTTGTATAGAACACACAATTCCAACAACTGTACATTTTGGTGACGTATTACTTTATTCTCTAGTTTCTTTCTTTTTAAGATTTATTTATTATTATATCTAAGTACACTGTAGCTGTCTTCAGACGTACCAGAAGAGGGCATCAGATCTCATTATGGGTGGTTGTGAGCCACCATGTGGTTGCTGGGATTTGAACTCAGGACCTTCAAAATAACCGCTGAATCATCTCCCCAGCCCTATTCTCTAGTTTTTTTTGGCACAGTTTGGTACTAGCCTTCTCCACAATACATCACCTGAAAGGCATGAATCTCAGAGAGAGTTCTATAGGACCCTATGCCTAGAACATGGGCCTTCGATGTTTGCTTTAATGAAGAATAAATTATATGCCATTGATCTGTTCATTTGATAATTACTATTAGTATAGTTTAATATGATTATTGCTATTGAATTACTAGATTTGTTTACTCCTAAGTTTTAGTAACTAATACTATATTTTATATGTAGATATAAGGTAGTATTATATATGTATAATTATATACAATATATAACTATATATTGTATAAATATAATATTATGTATATATATATATAGTATGTAATAAACTGAGGAATTGTGTACTGAGCATTTGTTGTCAAGGCCTGTACTGATCTCTTTTTTTGAGACAGGGTCTCACTATGTAGCTCTGGCTGTCTTGGACTCACTATGTAGATCAAGCTGGCCTTAAGGTGTGCTACCACTCCTGGACTGTGCGGGTTGATTTTTGTCAACTTTATACAAGGCTAGATGTATATGGGAAGAGTGAATCTTAGCTGAGGAAATGGCACTATAAGATTGGCCAGTAGGCAAATCCATAGGACAGTTTCTCAATTAATAATTGATGTTGGAGGGCCCAGATCACTGTGGGTGGGGCCATCCCTGGGCAGGCATTCCTGGGTGGTATAAGGAAGCAGGCTGAGCAAGCCAGGGAGAGCGAGCCAATAAGCAGCACTCCTCAATGGCCTCCGCATCTGCTCCTGCCTCCAGGTTCCTGTCCTGACTTCCGTCAGTGATGGAGTGTGACCTGAGTATTGTAAGATGAAAAGAACCCTTTCTTCCCCCAAGCTACGTTTGGTTCTTGTGCTTTGTCATAGCAATAGGAACCCTAACTAAAAAAAAAAAAAAAGCTTCATTATCACCTAAAACATTTACCATTGCCCCAATCCGAGTCAAAGTTAGTCAACATAGAAACAAGCTAGGCAAGCGCACCCATGTCACAAGTACGAAGGCCTTTCATCCAGAAAATGGTGTACTCTTAGATTTACGTAATTCATGTACGTTATGGCATTCACGGGTTAAGTGAGCTCTTCGTTCAGCGTGTGTGGGTGTAGGGAGGCAGCTGAGAAGACAGGTGTGTCAGAGTCTAGTCGCAATGCCTCCCTCGTGTCAGGGCTAAAGCCTTCCTGCCCAGGGAGCCTTCTCTGAAGCTGGCTTGCTGGGGTTAGCCGCTATCTATCCTGAAAGCATTCCAGGCTTCTTTCCTTGTAGAGTGAATCCCTTCACCCAGCACAGCCAACAACATGAAGATGACCACATGTGGGACTATGACCTAGAAGGCCCATAGCCTGGATGTTCAAATCTCCTTCGACCTTCATGTCGGCATCTAATCTCTGGTGCAATAATAATAACACCAGGAGTAAAAGAAGCCCAGAGATCCGCCTTTCAGAGCTTCATGTGTGTGCCTAGGATCCCATGAGGGCACAAGTTGCCCTTTTCTCCATGTGAGGTCACCAAGGAATGGTATCAATGAGGAGTGACTTGTTACCAGTACCTAGGTTTCCCCAGACTCCAGAACAGCGAGAAATTAGACTACAAATTGCCTAATCTAAGGTATTTTGTTATCCCAGTGGGAGTGGACCAAGAAGCCATTTGCCCTTTTTCTGTTCTCTAACAATATACATTTGCCAGGACTTTGCTAAAAAAAAAAAATCCTAGCTTTTGTTGTAAATGACACTGGTCCTGTGTGGGTGTGCATGCGGCAAGACATTTGTCAGATGTCAGTGCCAGGGCTGTATTGACTTCAGGAGCAAAACTGGAAACCTTTTGTGTTCTTTTACACACTGCTGCAGGGGTGAGGCATAGTGTCCTTGGTGGTACCCCTGTGTGCTGGCCTCAATGAATGTGTGCAGAAAGAAGGAATGAGAATTCTCTCAGGGTGGTGTGCAGGTTTGCCATAGACCATCCTGTTTCCAGATGTTTGCCATGGGAAACAGATTGTGTCACCACAGTGCCATCTGGCTCCGTAGATGGAAGGATGGTCAACTCTGGAGACGCCAAAGCTCACTTGTCAGACTTTCCCAGTATAAGTTCCCACCATTGCCCTGAAGCTGTCACCTTCAGCAATGCGCCCTGGAAGGCAGAAGTGCTTTGAGTTGCCAACTCAGAGGCAGTAGTATCTTTATGCAGAGGAAGGACAAGGATGTATTGCACAAGTGCAGAGTTCCATCATTGGCTTTAAAAATAACATTTCCAAGCCGGGCAGTGGTGGCATACACCTTTAGTACCGGCACTTGGGAGGCAGAGGCAGGTGGCTTTCTGAGTTTGAGGCCAGCCTGGTCTACAGAGTGAGTTCCAGGACAGCTAGGGCTACACAGAGAAACCCTGTCTCAAAAAAACAAACCAAACCAAACCAAACCAAACTAAAAAAGCACTCCTGGCTGGTCTTAAAAGAGAAAAGAAGTTTCTAGGCAGCAAAGAGATTAGACTCTGAACCTAGTTTCCTTCCTTCCTTCCTTCCTTCCTTCCTTCCTTCCTTCCTTCCTTCCTTTCTTTCTTTCTTTCTTTCTTTTGCTTTTTTGAGACAGAGTTTCTCTGTGTAGCCCTGGCTGTCCTGGAACTCACTCTGTAGACTAGGCTGGCCTTGAACTCAGAAATCCACCTGGCTCTGCCTCCCAAGTGCTGGGGTTAAAGGCGTGTGCCACCACTGCCCGGCTGAACCTAGTTTTCTTTCTTTCTTTCTTTTTTTTTTTTCATTTTGTAACTATATTTATGTACAGAAACGTTAGTGTACATTTAACCCAATTTAGTGGCCAGTTCTTTAGCCTTTGCCTTTTCCAGCTTGGCAATGCGAGCCACAGACTTAGGACCCAGGACGTTGCCTCCCCAATGGCGACGGATCTCGTCATATCTGTCATTATAATTGGTCCTAATAGCTTCCACCAGCTTAGCCAGAGCACCCTTGTCTTCCGAGTTAACCTGTGTGAAGGCAACAGTGGTGCAGGTCTTCCTGTGGACCAGGCGCCCCAGCCTAGCCTTTCCCTTGATGATGCAGTAGGGCACCCCCATCTTTCGACACAGGGCAGGCAGGAAAACCACCAGCTCAATGAGGTCTACATCATGGGCAATCACCACCAGCTGAGCCTTCTTGTTCTCCACCAAAGTGGTAACTGTATTGACTGCTGCTCGGAGGACGGGTGGTCTCTTAGTTGGGACGTTCCCTTTGTCAGCAGCTTTCTTCTCAGCACGGGCCAGTAGCCTTTGCTTCTTGTCTTGCTTTGTCTCTGGCCTGTACTTGTGGGCAAGCTTAAGCAGCTGAGTTGCTGTTTGCCTGTCCAGGGCCTGGGTGAACTGGTTAATGGCAGGAGGCACTTTGAGACGCTTATAGAGGATGGCTCTTTGCCACTGCAGCCTGATGTAGCGAGGCCATTTGACGAAGCGTGTTAGATCTCTTTTGGGCTGGATGTCCTGCCCAATGCCGAAGTTCTTGGGCCTCTTCTCAAACAAAGGATTGACCACCTTCTTGGCCTCCTGTTTCTTGACGACGGCGGGGGCCGGGGCCACCTTCTTCCCCTTCGCCTTCTTCCCTTTGGGCATCTTGCTCGGCTGGTGGAGAGAGCCCTAGTTTTCTTTATCTCTGCAGAAGAGGAGGTTTCATTTGAAACGTTTTATCACCAGTAGGTTGACAGGCTACGATAGTCACTAGCTTCATTTAGAGGGGACTGGAAAAGTAATAATAGTAGTAGTAGTAGTAGTAGTAGTAGTAGTAATAATAATAATAATAATAATAATAATATAATAATAATAATATCTCTCCCTATTACAGGCCCACCAGTGTCTGCAAGGTGAAATAGATGCCCCGAGCAGCAGTGGTGGGGGAGCGGGGGTGGAAATAAATTGAGAGAAGAATAAAAACTCCGAGTGACTTGTCACAGCTGTGCTTCCACCCAGAGCCTGACAATTACATATACCTGTATGATAATATCTAACAGGAAAAATGTCTACATGGGGAGAGAGGACGTGCCACTTCACTTCATAAACTCTGTTCATTTCAATGTATGGACATGTTCACTAAATTACATAATGTTTTTTTTTTTCCTTCTAAACTTCACCTCAGGGTTTATGAACGAAATGCCATCCTGACATGGTTCTAAATGACCAGATGAAGATTTATCATCAGAGTGTAGAGGGCCTGGAATAATACTGACATAGAAATAATTGCTTTTTGGCAGGTGGTCTTGCAGTTTCATGATTAGACCTACAAATTCAGTGCCAGCAAGCTGTCCATGGATGCCTTCCCTGGATCTTCATGAAGAATGACCCGCTTCTCCCAGAATCTGCCTCCTCAAGGCACCTAGGCTCTAACAGAGCGTAGCTAGGGCTCTGGATGGACACCCTTCTGTTGCTTGTCTAATGTCACAGCATACATTAGCATAGGACTGTCTTATTCACACACATAGCACTATGCAGTGAAACTAATGTGTGTAAATTTTCAAGTTGTACAAATGAAGAAACAGGGTAGTAATATCTTTTGAATTAAAAAGAAAACCTCCTTCTCAGAAGTTGACAATATTTAAATATGCAGAGCCCTCTCCAAGCATCCAGGGCCTGGAAAGGTTATGTCCTAGTTGAAGGATTTCTCACAAACAGCGTTGAGGAAGCATGGATATGTGTGGATAATAAATGGTCCCCAGAGATGGGCTGCTGCAAATATGCTTTTGAATATATCTTAGTTGCTTTTGTATTGCTGTGAAGAGCTATCATGAGCAAAGCAACTTAAAAGAAGAAAATGCTTAATTTGGGGCTGATGTATCCAGAGGGCAGCAGAGTCCATGACTATCACGGAGTGGAGGCATGGCAGCAAGCAGGCAGGCAGGCGTGGTGCTGGAGTAGCAGCTGACAGCTTACATGTTATATGACAGCCTACAACCACAAGGCAGAGAGAGAAACAGAGAGAGAGAGAGAGAGAGAGAGAGAGAGAGAGAGAGAGAGAGACAGAGACAGAGACAGAGACAGAGACAGATACACAGAGAGAGACAAACCGAGATAGACAGAGGGAGAGAGACAAGAAAGAGAGGGGATGAGAGGAAACAGAGACAGAGACAGAGGGAGAGGGAGAGGGAGAGCTGAGATGGTGTGAGCTTTGGAAACTTCTCCAACAAAGCTACTCCTCCGAATCCTTCCCAAACAGTTCCAACCATCAGGGGACAAAGCATTCAAACATATGAACCCACAGGGGCCATTCTTATAGAAACTACCACGGAATGCAATGAAGATTTCATTTGGAGAACTATTCATTGGAAGTTCTCTGTTCTGGGTATTGAAACAGAATGAAGAGATGCGAATGCCTGTTGTCAAGGAACTTGTCTTCGGGGAAGATATAGGTAACAAATAAGAAAAGCAACGTGTTGGCTAGCCTTCTTGCCTCTCTGGCAGGTTGTCTGACAGAAGAGGAAGGAGCATTTGACTCCTGGTTTCAGAGGTTTCAGTCCTCTGTGGTGGGGAGGGCGTGGTAGAGCTGTACACATTGTGTCAGACAGAAAGAGAGAGAAGAGAGGCTGGGGAACAGGTCAAATTCTCAAAAGCACAGTTCTTGTGAGCTACTGCAAAGGCCCGTTTCCTGAAGTTTCTACCACTGCCCAAATTAGCACCACCAGGTGGAAACTGAGCGTCCAACACAAGGGCCTGTGAGAGATATTTTTGTATCCAAACCATCACAAAGTGACACATACATAGACTACTCACGGTAGCCTGAGACACTGAGAGGAGTGCTGGAAACGCAGAAGCAAGAGCAGGCAGAAACAATACAATATCCTGGAAGCAGAAAGACGAAAGTCTCAAGGAAGAGAGAAACAAATGGGTCTACAGCTGATGTTCAAGAGTGATGTCAAGTCAAGTCAGATTGATGACTGGCTATTAGATCTCTCAAGAGGGTTCCTGGTGATCTCAGGTAGACTGAATGAGTGTATAGCTAAACTTAAGTATCAAGGTTCAAAAGAAACTATGTTTTTATCCTCTTGTGATGATGCTTATTAAGTACCTACTTTGTGCCAGGCTGTGTATGACTATTGGTAATGCCACTTGAGCCATTAATCAATGCCATTCCGGTTGGGAGACGTGGCACAGTAACTCAGTCTCCACCATATAATTTGAGGGCTACACGTTCGCAGTAAATCCACCCAGGAATTAAGCAGCCTATTACGTTTTACCACTTCCTTAATACAAAGAGAATTTTATTACCAATTTATGCAGCAAGTTAAATTAATATTTATAAGAGTCTCGGAGGCCAAGAGGCATGATGAAATTTCTAGATGTGCCTTGCCGGTGCTAGATTTTTGTTCCCTCTTGTCATCTCGTGGTCCCTTGGTGGGGATGCAAAATACTAAGTAACAGAAACTGTGATTCCCATGAACAACTTTCCCCCTGGAATGTAGAAATTGAAAAAAATCCTTTAAAAGCTAGTAAGAAACTTAGTATTGCTTGCATTTCTATCATCCATCCCAATCTAACGCAGCCACATATTAGTGACCTGAGGAGCACCCCCAAACTGTATCGGATGTCCCCACTCTGGGAAGTGTGTTGCCTTTGGATTCCAGGCAGCCTCAGCCTTTGGAGTTTGTATAATTTCCAGAACTCACAGCCTTCCCTGCTTCACACGTACCCTTAACGGCCATCAGCTTTCTTCAGTTGGTGTGTTCCACGTGATCTGGAACGCTCTTCAGAGGCAGCTGAGTTCCTCTTTGCTTCCACATGGCCCAAGCAGACGAGGTCCCTTTGTGAGAGGCAGCGGAGAGAGGGTAGAAACGGCTTGGCATCACGGTGCCTGGTTCTGTATTTTCTTAGCTGTGTGACCTTGTACCTGAGGCTGGGCATATTGCCCAGCCTCCATTTTCTCATAGGAAAATGGCAGCACTTGGCTCAGAGGACTGTGCAGGGACTGAGGGGCCTGCCTTCATCCAGTGCTTGCTTTTTCCTCTTAGCAAGACATCCTCTCTCTTCAGTCAGGGGAGCAACTCCAGGGAGAGGGGCCGGCTAGTCGGAGGCTGAGGAATCTGGAAGGAGGTGATCAGGAGCCTGTGAAGGTAGGGGGAGGGGGATGGGAGAGAAGGGAAGCGGAAGAGGGGGAGAACAAGAGGGCATAATCGGGAGGGAAGAGGGTCCTGAGGAAGATCAAAGCAGAAGACGGACATGTTAGGAGCTGAGGAGGGATTCCAGAGAATGTCCTGACAGAGATTAGATACCAGTCAAGCAATCCTTCCATGGTTTGAGGCAGGAAGCTGTCCTCATTGACTAGACTGGAGACGCGCAAAAAACACCTCCGTGGGCCACACCCAAAGTCATGGCACATTGCCGTTGGAAGAGTTTTATGTGGCTTCCAACCCATCCACAGGCATTGAGATACCGGTGGCCACATGTTGCTTCCTTTGTGCATGCATTACAGCTTCACCGGACCTTCTGGGGGGGCATTGTGTGGGTGTCCTGTTGCTGCTCCTCCCTGTGGAGAGACGTGAATAACATCTATTCAGTCCAGATATGGTACAGACGACATACCAATGAAATGGCTCCATCCAAGTCTTGTGTGGTGTACCAGTGAGTTTATTGGGATCCTCAGTGACTCAGACAGCTACATCCCTAAAATCCTTACCCCAGCATAGGTGATGACTTAGGAAAGCCACATCCTAGGAGTCCTCTGTGTTCTTTGTTGGCAAATCCAGCAGGGCACCACCCCCAGCCCCCATTGTGTGCTGTTTGTATAACGCTTAGGAGGGAAACTCCTGGATCTTGTTACTTCCTCCTGGGTTTTATGAGCCTCTCTCCCTTTTCTCCAGGAGAGAATATTTCCTTCTTAGGAAATAGGTATGCAAGAACCCCGTTGTCATTCCAGCAGTTCATCTGTCTTGGATGATGTTGAGGGTTGTGAGAGAGCTTTCTTATGGGTGCAAGAGAGAACTTTCAGAGTGTGTAAGGTCTCCAAAGCACCCCCAGGGCAACAGAGTAGAGGCATATAGAAGTAATACAGCAAAGTGCTGTCCCATGGAGGCCACCAAGGCCCCCAAGGATGGAGAAAGGCCCCTAGAGTGTCAGGCTGTAAGGGTTTCCCCAGGAGACAGGGTCCCACACTCGGGGGAACTGACAGTTTTTAGGAACCAGACTGTCTGGAGCAGGCATGAATCTTGGCAGCGATGGATGGACTCAGATTAAAGGTTCAGTGTTGGCTCTTAGACAAATAGAACAGCAACCCTCCAGAGACAGGGAGGAGACCCTCAGACACAACAGCTTCAGTTTCTTACCACACAGGCATGTTGATTTAATATGCTTTTGAACAATACACAATGTGGCCTTTGTTTGTTTGTTTGTTTGTTTGTTTTTTGAGACAGGGTTTCTCTGTATAGCCCTGGCTGTCCTGGAACTCACTCTGTAGACCAGCCTGGCCTCGAACTCAGAAATCCGCCTGCCTCTGCCTCCCAAGTGCTGGGGTTAAAGGCGTGCGCCACCACTGCCTGGCACAATGTAGCATTTTTAAATACCCTATATTTAAAGGGTTTTAACTCATCACCACCAAATACATATTATTGCATTAAAACATAATAATTGGAGACTACAGAGATAGCTCAGTGCTTAAGAGCACTTGTTGCTCTTGCAGAGCCCCCACATGGTGGCTTTAGTTACAGGGTATCCATTGCCTTTCTGGGCATCAGGCATGTGTGTGGTGCATATACATACATGCAGGCAAAATGCTTATACACATTGTTGAGACTTGGACAAGAATGGCCTCCATAGCTTCATATGTTTAAGTACTTGATCTCCAACTGGTGGCTGTTTGGGAAAGGTTAGGAGGTATGGCTTTGCTGGAGGAAGTTTGGTATGGGGCAGGGGGTGAGCTTTGAGGTTTTAAAAGACTCTTGCCATTCCCAGTGTGCCCTCTGCCTCCCACTGGCTGTTTGGAGATGTGAACTCTCTCAGCTGTTCCTTCATCCATGCCTTTATTCCACCATCATGGTCTCTAACTCTCTGGATTCATGAGCCCCCTAAATCCTTTCTAATAAGCTGCCGTGGACATGATTTGATCACAGCAATAGAAAAGTAGCTAAGAGCTGGGTGGTGGTGGCGCACGCCTTTAACCCCAGCACTTGAGGGCAGAGGCAGGCGGATTTCTGAGTTCGAGGCCAGGCTGGTCTACAGAGTGAGTTCCAGGACAGCCAGAGCTACACAGAGAAACCCTGTCTGGAAAAACCAAAAAAAAAGGAGGAAAAACACAACACAACAAAACAAAACAAAAAAGAAAGAAGAAGAAAAAAGAAAAGAAAAAGAAAAAAAGAAAGAAAAAAGAAAAGCAGCTAAGACATATGGGTCTAAAATATTTGTGCTTCACCATGTGTCCGGTAGGCAATAGAGCACAATTTAGTGTGTTCCTTGACCCCCCCTCCCCCCCCCCCGCCCTGCCTCCCCGGGTACTGAGAAAGCTGTTTTGCCGCAGGGAGTCACAGAAGGACTTCTAAGGTGCCATTCATTCTGGCTCACAAGCCCATTTGCCCTTAGCTATGCAGGCAAGAGAGTCAGGTTCAGTGTTAATAACAGAGTTTAAGCAAGAACGGTGGTGGTGGTGGGCATAGAGTGAAACAGCCATAGAGAGCCCTTTGTAACAGTTTAGTAACCCGAACAGAAAAACCTTTGATAAACTCTCCAGAGAGCTTAAATATTTCCCCTCTCTCGGGGCCCAGGTAACGATGCCAGCAGGTCATCCTTGAAACAAGATGACCTACTCCATCAACCTCAATAAGCCTTAATCCTGCAGGAAGGAAGTAGGGTTTGGTTTCCACGCTCGCTTTAAAAAAAATAAAAATCAAGGCTTTGTTCCTCCGTATTGCTCTTCCAGGATTTGTAACACACGGTGACTGGTGACTTGATTTGGCAGGAAAAGCACCTTCTTAACACAAAGGGTTGTTTTACAGGCTTTGAGCTCCGCTCTCAGGTCCGAGGCGCGCCCCTGTCATTCTCCATTGTGGCCACTGGGTGGCGCTGAAGGAGCCGGGATTGCCAGGAAGGCTGTTACTTTCCAAATTCTGCCAGCGCGCCTTGGGGCTGTGCAGGCACAAGCGTTACCTGGACAGGTGACTGGGTGGAAAGGAAAGAGTCAGATCCCTCTGGAGTCCATTTTTAATATGGACATCCCATGTTTTGTTTAATTTTTCTGTCATATAAATAAGGACTTAAAGTGTGTTTGGAAAAAGATGATTTTATTTGGAAAACGCTCTTTTTTATTGGAGTATAAAAGACAGTTAGAGGCAGCTTCATTCAAGTGGTCTGCCTATGCGCCGTCCAGTTTGCTGCCCTCCCTGTAAAAGCTAATGACATAGTTTCAATTTACTCCCTCCCTCTCCTTTCTTTCTTCGTTTCGTCCTCCTGTGTAGTTCTCACGCCCCATCATCGTCCTGCATTCTGAGTGCGCCCCACTGCCTCCCCAGGGACCAGTCATCCCCTCTCCTCTGCTGCTCTTTTGAACAATAACACTTGTTTGTCCATGCCTCGTCTTAAAGACCAAACTAATCTACAAGCTCCTTCCCTAACCCCACCTCCTCCTTCAGCTACTCATAGTCTGTCTTCCTTTCCTTCTCAACAAACGCTGGCACCCCCAGCTTTCCTCTTGTTTACTCTGATGATACACTGTTTTGGTGTCTGTTCCTGCAAAACCCACCGCCCAGTGGTCAACCCGGAGATTGCTTTTGCCCCCTTTCTACAGTGGCTTCTCTCGCCCGCTGGATGCTGGTGGTACAGGGCTCTTGGAGTTCTTTCTGTCCTTGGTTCCTGCGACACTCATATCCCTTGCACAACCTGGAACTCTTTTTTTGGGGTTAGTGGGAGGTACATTTCCCACAAAGCATTGCAGCAGCTGTAAAAAGCAGCTTCAGAAGCCCCACCCACAGCAGGGCTTGAGCGGAAGTTCTAAGTAGAACCAGAGTTTTAGAATTCTACGTTTCTATCTACTTTTACTAAGTGAGGACAACCTTAGCCAAGTATCTTGAGTATCAAATAGGCCCCCAAGATCAAAGGATGCAGAGGG
The DNA here is from genome assembly GCA_019843815.1 of Montemys delectorum. Classification (NCBI taxonomy): domain Eukaryota; kingdom Metazoa; phylum Chordata; class Mammalia; order Rodentia; family Muridae; genus Montemys; species Montemys delectorum. The sequence continues at coordinate 19,006 of JADRCD010235599.1, forward strand.
AGGTTGCAGGAGGGAAGATTTTGTTTAGGCATGTGTCACTGTAACAAAATATCTGAGCAAACACCTTAAAACAAGAAAGATTTTTGTTTGTTGGTTTGTTACTTTGTATTTGTTTGAGAGGGGTGCTCACACTATCACTCTCTGGGTGGTCTGAAGTGCACTGTCATTTAGGTTGGCCTTGAACTCTTTCTCCTGCTGCATCAGCTTCTCGCTGGGCCTGCAGGTATGCCACCTCACCCGAGTTAGGAAGATTCAGGTATGTGGGAGACCGGTCGCTGCTCCTGAGGGACCAGCTGTGCCAGCTGCACTGGAGCAGAAAGACCTGCTTCCAAGATGAATCACTCATGTAGCTAGAGAAATGGAATTAGCTGTTGATTAAGAGCTCAGGGGAAGGGCCCTTGATTCTTGTCCATGTGGCTTTTTATGATCTGTCTGGGCTTCCTTATAGTCTAGGAGTTAGGGCCCAAGGAAGACTCTTAAGAGACAAGAAAGACAGATTATCAGGCTTTTGTTGTTATTGTTGTTGTTTACGGTGTTGGTGATGGTGGTGGTGATGGTGGTGGTGGTGGTGATGAAGGTGATGGTGATGGTGGTGGTTTTTGTTGCTGTTGGTGGTGGTGGTGGTGGCGGTGTGTGTAAGACGGTGCAGAATGTGGTCAAGGGGAGCTGGAACCATCCATGTGTGGAAACTGACATTATATACTCTCCATGTAGACCAGGTTAGTTTTGAACTCACAGAGATCCACCTGCCTCTGCTTTCCAAGTGCTGGGAATAAAGGTGTAAGCGTCACTGTGCCAGGCTTTCGGATGTTTAACTGGGAACTTGGATTGCTTTTAATTTGCTCTACACACTCTTGGTTGGCTCAGTAACACATTTTAATTTGTTTAGTCAAGAAAGGAGGCCATGGGGCTGGTGAGATGGCTCA
>JADRCD010235600.1:0-40709 GCA_019843815.1 Montemys delectorum
CCCTAACTTTCTCATTTTCAGAACTGTCCGAGCTGTAGAATTGTAGATATGGGATTATTATCTGTTCGCCATGCAGAAGTCAAGATCTCAGCAGTGTCTGCCAGTCATGGGGTCACAAGGACAAAATAAGTTAATATGTATGAAAGGCTGGGACCAGTGTCTGGCCTATGAAAAGGAATGAATAAATATTAGCTGTTCTTACTTTTATTAACTTAAAGATAAAACCAAGAGAGAAGGAGGCTTCGCAGGCCCTCTACGGCATTTCTAAGATTTTTGCTAATTAATCAAGTAAGGAAATTGACAGTGGGCTAATATTCTTCCTTTGCCTACCAAGAAAAAAAAAGTGTATTCCTAAATCTACACTGTAGTCAGCACTTAAAGAAACAGTGCAATACTTTGAAAAATTAAGATTGTGTGTGTAAGTCAAAAAATAAGGAAAAGGAGAGAGGGGAGGGCATGAGAAAGACTGAATTCAAGTCAAGGGTTCTCTTTAACACAACCAAGTGCTAACAGGTAAATATGAAGTATTATTTAAAATTTCTTCACATGCACTTTCTAAATTTTTATCACTTGAGCTTGAATTACCTTCCTAATGAGAAAAAAAAAGTGTGTACTCTTTCAAGTCTTCTCCTATTTCCTTGGAGAGTTGGTTCCCACATCGAGGTTCTCATTTACCAGAAAACCACCAGCAACCAATTCTTATTGATTGTCTACTATGCGCCAGACAGTGCTGGGAGTGCTAAGAAAGACAGAAAAAATGTCGGCACAGTATTTGAGGACTCTTTAACAAAATCACTTCCCATTCACATAACAATTCAAAGTTCACGCTACACTTCCACATGACTTCTCTGCGAGTTTCTTTCTGCCCAGATTTAGGAGACAAACTATTTTGGCTAGTATTTCGTGAATGAAGAATCTTGCCCAAGGTTATTCAAAATAAAGATGAAGTTAAGCTGAGGTATAGAGTGTCTCCCTAGAATACACAATACCATGGGTTTGGAGATGAGAGGGAGATGGAGAAAGAAAGAAGAAAATTGAAAAATTCCACTCAAACCTCTGAATTGGCTAAGTGTTGTAACAACCTGAAAGTTATATTCATATGAGAACTTGAAAATCAATGACACTCTGAAAAGAGAATACTCCGCACTCTCCATGTTTGTGGGTCTGTAAGCATGAATTCAGCCGTGAGTCAAAAAAGATTAAATGTGTCTATGCATGACATGTACAATATTTTTCTTGCCATCATTTCATAAACAGTGGGGCACAGCAGCTATTGATATAGTCTTTATAGTTATTGGAAGCTACCTAGAGGTGCCTTAGAATGCGTGAGAGGATGTAACAGGGCTATAGACCAATGTCACCGCTTTAACGACAAGGGACTTGAGAATCAGCAGATTTTTGTATTCACAGAGTATCCTGGAACCACATCTCAGAAATAACAAGGGACAACTATAATAAGAAATCAAGTCAATGAATATCAGTGACCAAACACACCTGAAACCTTTATCTTAGCAACAAATGGTCATGGATGTTAGAACTTTGGGGGTGAATAACAAACTGGGAAAAGAGTCCAGTCTGGCAAAGCTAAGGAAGAGAACTTCAATCAAAGGCGATGTTTGGAAGTGCATACTGGCAACAGAGAGAATAGGTCAAGTACAATCAAAGGGGAAGAGCTGCAGAATAGGCACACTTCTCAGGTCGGAGACATCAACATGAACGAAGTGACTTTCCTGGGTTTCTATACCTACAGGTAACCTTCAGGTTATTTTTGACTTCCCAAAGAGTCACTATCAGCCAGGAATTCCCAGAATAACCTGAACAGGTTCAATTGTTTTGTTGTTATTATTGTCCTGTGTATGTTTCCTGTGAGGTTTTTTTTTTGTGTGTTTTTTTTTTTGTTTGTTTTTTTAAGAAATGAGTCCCGTAAATAAAGAAAATATCTAAAAAAAAAAAAAAAAAAGAAAAAAGAAAAAAAAGAAATGAGTCCCTGCATGGCTGATGGACAATTGACACAACACAATGCACTGACTAAGAAAAACTTGGGAACCTCAAAAGCAAAGATCAGTCTTTGATTCAAACGAAGTCCATTGTCATAGACCCTGTCCAAATATAGAGGTTGTCCCTCATTAAGGCATTTCCACCTCTCCATGATCTGAATGTCCAGCTCTGAGTGAATGGATCCATCGGGTTCTTCACATTAGGTCTTCCCACCTCATATAGCTTTTTCTGGCTTGCCTGCCCTTCTTAAAGGGAAGGGTGTGGCTAAGCAGTTTGTTCTGCATTCTTCTCCTCCAGATAACCCCCTCTATTCTGAGGTTGGCTGGAAATCCTTATTCTTATCAGGAGAATTTCCATAGCTAAAGGGGGATGGGGGTGCACGAAGCCACATCCTGTGTTCTGAGGGAGGCTCCAAAGAGTCAATTGCAATGCTTTGAACTTGAACAAAGTATGGGACTTGCTTAAGTGGATTCAGAATACAGGCGGAGAGAACAGACACACTGTAATTTTTCTTCTTCCTTCCTCCTTTGCCTGCAGAAGTCCTGTTGCCCCGGGCCCCACACTGGACCCTTTTACCATTTGCAAAGTTCCTCCCATGGACTAGCAAAACTCATTGCCTGGCTCCTGACTTAAAAGTCTCTGGTGCCTCAGGTGATCAAACTATTCTTTTTTAGACCTGGAGTGCTCCATGTCGGTGGAGCACAGCCGTGGGGGTCTGGGAGATACTTGCTGGTATTTCAGAATGTGGAGAGGTAGACAGCACTCGGGGGATTTGTTCATTTTAGCAAACTTGGCAGAACTTCCCTGCGTGACCTAAATAGAATATCTTCCTCTACATAAAGCATGCATCAGGGTATTTCCTGATTTATTCATGAAAGGTTTGCTTTACAAAGGCCTCAGGAACTGTGCAGTCTCAAAATACATGATACATAGGCCTGGATGCTGGAGTGGCATTTGTACAAATTGCTGTGATAGATGGGCCGTGCAGAATGGCAGCAGAATTGGATCAATTTAAACACTCACAGTTGGGGGTTACTTTTTCAGGGGAGGAAATGAGACCCAACTTGCAGATTGTTGGCAGGAACGTGGAGACATGTCCTCTCTCTATAATGAAATAATCACAGAACAGAATGAGAAGAGAATAAAAGTCATGTTTACTAAGTGATGTCATAAAGCCTTTAGCTGCTAATCATTTCCTAGTCCGTTCATTCATTCCCAACTAGAGAATGGCTCTGCCCTAAACCTGTAGAAGATTCAATGAAAGTACACAATGGTGGTAGACATATACGGGCTCAAAAGGCCATGGGAGGCAATATTTGAAATTTGACCTATCTAGGGAATTTTGAATTCTGCCTTTCCAACAGGCATCAGTCTCTCACCTAAGGGAGAAAGGCTTGTGTAGCCTAATGATTGGCACCTTCAGGTGAGCCCACTCTGACGTCCCTTACTGTGGATTCATCTAACGCTTTGGGATTTTCATGCAGGGGTATTTTTAACAGCACAGCAGATGGACCTTGGTTGTTTGCAAAGAAGTTTTATTTTAGAGCTTGTGAAGAGATTGGGGTTAATGTACAATAAAATGAAAGTGACGTTTGTAAAGATAGCGCGAGCGAAATGCCAGGATCCATTACCCTGATGACCCCACAAACAGACCTGCAGCCTCTGTTGGAGAGAGCCTACTCACATCCCATCAACATTACTTGCAGGATGTGGCCCCACTTGGTGGCCAAGTTCCAGGGGCTTTCTCTTGTTAGGGAACTTGTCCTAATTGGGACAAGGAAACACTGTTTTTTTTACAAACTTTGGTTGGAGGCCTAGAACACTGAGGACATCGGGCCTGGGTTCCTTCTCCTTTTTCTGTCATTATGGACACAGGTCGAGAGTGTTGAGAAAGAAAACCTGGGTGTAGACTCTTGAATCATAAGTCTGGGGCTAGAAGCAGGAGGAGGTGACCAGATAGTGCAGTGAATATGGGCCAAGCCATATGGGGCTGATATTTCTGTTTGGAGAGAGACAAGCACCACCGATATAGCTAGTATCCCCAGTGGAGGATTAAAACAAAAAGAAGGCTTTGTGGGAAGGTCCTTCCAAGAAGGCAAACCAACTGGAGGACAGTATCTGAGTGAATTAACCTCCAGAGCTTTCCCATGACCCAGAGGATCCCGTCCAAAGCCTCAAAGCAGCATCTTAGTTCCCTCACCATCTGTCCCCTGGCTAACCTTGGGTCTTTCCATTGTCTCTGAACAACATGTGTTCTGACCATTCCAGGGTGTCCTTTGTTCCCTGGTAGCACAGACAGGCAACATTTATCGAGGCTTGTAGAGTGCCAGGAACTGGAGGGGCAGCTTTATGTGTTTCATTATTTAATCTTCAGTGTGGGCTCTGAGTAGGCTCTATCAAGGTCTTCGGCTTACAGATGAGGAAACAAAGGCATGAAGTCCTAAAACTGGGTCACAGCGCCATTAGGCAGGCTGGGATCTGACAGCAGAGTGACCCCACCATCAGGCCTGAACCACTTCCCTACTCCTACCTCTCCTGTATAGGAACATTCCAGAGACCCCCTGCACACACTGATTTGACGACATAGGACTCTTCAGCTGGGCTCCTGGTTTGCCTGATTTAAAGCTCATCTCTTTGTTCATTGAAACTGTCAAGATCAAATATTTTCTTCTCCAGCTGCTTTTTCTGGCAACTTTAGGCATAGTGAGTGATTTTCTCCTTGGAGCCTCCACAGCCTGTGAACAATTCAAAAACACACTAGCTCAAGGCAATGATCTTCTGCTATGTGTTCATATTGTGCCGGGCTTCTTAGACCTTTTCTCCAAAAATATCAAGGCCCCAAGAGAATGTACAACAAACGAGGACCGGCCAGCTCCATGGATCCAGGGTGGCTCCCACTCTGGGCCAGTGACCAAATTACAAATGGCATGGTTTACTCCAGGAGTAGCTCTACATGCCTGTCTAGACCAGTGGCAGCCTGTCACATTCCTACCTTTAAGCTTACCCTGTGGTGACTTCCTTCAACATGGGCGGCAGTGTCTGCCTGTGCAATAAACCAGCTTCCTTTTGGCAAGGATTTCCTTTGGCCTGGGTGCATACCTGGCCCTGCAAGAGTTAATCCCAAAGAAGCTCAGATCAGAAGAACATGAGGTTTCCATTACCTATGGTATGCGGACAAGTGGCACGAGCCTGGATTATGCGGTAATAAAAACACACAGTGCAGAATTTATGTCAGAGGCCTCAGTTCTCTTTCTCAGCACAAGGAAACAGGGTGCTTGCAGCTCTGGAGATAGACTGTTGCAAAAGTTGAAATTAGACTTTTCTCCCAGCTTGCTTTTAATCTGGTGAGGTATGCCTGTCTTGTCCCTGGTTGCCACAGATGCAAAGAAAGGGTGCTAAAGGATCAGATCCATCTCCTGGGATTCCTTCTAAGAAAACTAATTGGGATGAAAAACAAGAACGCGTGAGGGAGACAGAAAGAGACCGGGGAATGAGAATGGGGTGAAAAGCAGAAAAGAAGGGAGGAAAGAGGCAGAGGGTCAGCATGTGTAGAAAAGCACAGTGGAGGGAGTACTGTGAGACTCCGAAACAGTATCTTCTTGAAGAAAAAGGAGTCATACCCATGGAGAACGTGCTGTGTGGCAGACAGTGTGCTAAAGTCCATATCCACTAACGCAGAAATGCTCAGACACTTCTGGGATCATCACGTCCTTCAATGAGGTAACGAGAGCAGTAGGTTTCCATGCAATCTCTATCTTGGTCTAAATATTCTTGTTTCCCTTCTTCAGTTGTACAGTAGACCACTTCCATGGCAGAGACACGAGGCTCTTATATGCAGATGCTCAGGAGTACTTCATGGATCCTTTCTCTTCCTTAAAGATAAAGGATGGGAAGGACCCATCACGGGGAGACAGCACTTCGAGGATCTCTCAGCTCTACCCTGGAACTCACTACGTTAGACGTGGGGTCATGTGAGGATCAGAATTTATGCAAACAGCAGATGTGCCCAATGCACACACAGAGTGTTAAGCCCTGTAATGCCAACCACAAGGGGAGTGTAAACAGGAGAGTGTCTTTCTTTCGGAGTTTACAGTCTCTAGGATTCCAGAAGGACATGAGAGCAAAGAGGTACAAATGTTATGATGATGGATGGTACAGAGACCCAAAGGGGAAAAAAAAAAAAAAAACCTGTCTTGGAAAGAGGACTACAGTTTTTTTAAAGTTCATCTGGAGAAGTAAGAGAGAAACAGTACGGAACAGCCTCAGAGAAGGCAGGGCAGGACAGACTTAGACAAATGTCAAATAGTGACAAGTATGGTCAAATAGTGACATGTCCACTGCAGAAACTAACTAGAACCATGGGAGCTTTAAGACACACAGATGCCAATAGGCTCCTCTCTAGGTACATGCTGTGTAGCAGCATCCATACTTAAAAGCTTTCCATACGGACTTGAGAACCAGGGAATGGATGAGCTTGTGTGAGATATGAGTGTGGAGTCTAAGGCAGGACATGAAGATGAAAGGCCTTGGGTGCCAGCCAAAGCAGTTTGAACTTCCTCAGTGGGCACACAACACTCTAAACAGGGAAGTGGCCTTACTTACAGGAAATGAGTCAGCGTGATGGTAAAAATCTTGCTTCACTGAGCTTCACTGAGTCTGGCTTCCCCTTCTCAGAGTGACAGACCACCTGCTCTGACTCAACTCAGTCAATTTCAATGACACAAACAGAGGCCTTGGGTCACTCTAGGGGAACTAGTGGCCAGACATGTAGGAGATCATGCTTCCTATCCACCTTCCAGCATTAACTGGTCATCCTTAACTTGGCCAGAGCCTTTCCCCCTCTACTTGTCAGCGCTCCTCCCCACATAATCAAGAGAGTAAACAGATGTGTGCTTCTCTAGGAGATTGGTTGGTTTTGAGCCAAAATTTTGCCTTATTCCATTTCAATATAGCAATAAAGGATATATTTATTAGTGCAATCTAGCTAGGCAGAAGATAGTAAGAAAGGACAAACCCAGAATTTCACACAGCTGCTTTTGTCTTGTGTATTTTGGTATGTGAGGAGCTATCGGTGTTTTCTTGATATATTTAAATCTGTCAGCACATCTTAGGCAAAGTGTTGCCCAAGTTGTCCTTTCCTTGATTGGGAATTATTGACCCCAACCCACTCTGTGGAGGTAGAAAAGAATCCATATTTGAAACTGCTCTGCTTATTGCAGCTGGCTTTCTGCCAAGGGATGCATTGTCTTTGAGAAAACCCTTTACAGGCCTCTCGGCCCGGGGCATCTTCTTTCTCAACTCATCCTAGGACCAAGTGACTCTTCCAACAAGAGTGATATACCTTCAATGTGGTTCTTCATTATTATCATGTTCTAGCCCAGGTTCTCTGACATGGCACAATCTTCCTACCACCTGCTTCTCCATCTTTTTCTCCTAATGGAACTTTATAGTATTCTGAACACAATGGAAGCCCCATGGAGACTCCTTAATCTTCCCAAGAATGAGAAAGTTCTGTTATGTTCACAGATATTGACACTTAGAGTTTCTTTCTTCATAATGGTTTCCCTTTATTCTCCTTACCAGAGACATTCAACTCATAGAACTAGCTAAGAGAAGTCTTTATCTATTTATGGAAGATTTAACTTTTAATCTGGGGAATATATCACATTTAAGATGAATAAAACAGTATACATTTCAAGGGTTATTATCGACTCTTGACTATGCTGCGTCCTTCCTGAACTTTGTCCCATAATGGTAATTATCTAGTCACAATACTGGATCTTTTTCTATATGATAAACTTTTAAGGTCTAGAATGTCTCTTATTTATACACATGTCCTTAAAACTGAGCCCTGGATCTAGAAGAGACAGGAGACCAAGTAGATTTTGCCTGAATGCATGAATGAATAAGTGAATGGATTGCCAGTATAGTTTGATAAATTCGTGAATGCAGGAAGGGGTCACAGAGTGAGGACTGCTCCAACTCTTGGGACGAAATGTCTAAACAGGAAACTTGTTTAGGACCCTATATGTCACTTAGTCTGAACCAGGTGATCTCAGAAGAGACTGAAAGGGAACATTGATGCTTTACGGGTGAGAAACTGAGACCATACAACAGAGAGATGTCTCTAGATGGCCAAGTGGCCAGCACTGGCCCTCAGCTTTCCCATGCTACTGAACAGACAGCTCCAAATAGCTGTCATCTTAGCTCCATGGGAGTCTGCAATTTCATCTTTCTCCACTGTCTCAAACAGTGCGGACTCCTGGCAGCTTCACCTTGGAATCTGATCACTAGTTTGGTTGCTTTCCCCCTCTGTCTATTTGATATGGCCAGCCTGAACACAGTGCTGATCAGGCGGTCTGAAGCCTTGCACTGACAGAAATCAGGTGTCCTTGCTTCATAAAAGAAACATGAACTGATCTCACAGGAGCTGGAAGCAGAAATGCTGACAAAGATGTAACTCCCAAGGATTCTATGGGGCAAGGAAAAAGCATCACTCTCTGATGATTTAGAGGCAATGTGAGGCTTGTAGATGAGACAGAGAAGGATGAGGAGAAGTCAGGGCAGGAGTGCACCAAGTAGAAAGATGGCTGCAGCTGTTTACCGGAGTAGAGAGACAGAGAGGATAAGGATGTTATATTAGTGATTATTCCATAGCAACAAGGTAGCAAAAGCCACTTGAAGAAGGAAGGATTTACTCTTCTTTATAGCTTGAATTCCAGTCTATCATGGCAGTGAATCACGAACGGCAGCAGTGGTTCAGGCAGCTGGTCATGTCCTATCCACAGTTAGGAAGCAGCATGCCATCAACTCTAATGACTCGCTCACTCTCTTCTTTTTACTCAGTCCAAGACTCAACCAATGGCATGGTACTACCCAAGCTTAGGGTGAATCTTCCCACTTCAGTTAATCCAACCTGGAGTCTTTCCCACTGATGTGAGATATATTTCCATGGCAATTGTTAACCCCAAGGGGTTGGCAATCAAGTCTAAGCATCACAGAAGGCCCCTCACTATCTTACACTCTCTGCCCTCCCTCCAACAGTGTCCCAGACTTTAGGACCCTTCCCCTGGATCAAATGTTTACTTTAATTCCTCGCTGATTTTTTTTTCTGTCTTCAACTTCATCCGTCTGCAGCTCAATCTCTCTCAATATTGTATTCTCATAACTTTTCTAAATGCCCTGGATTAAAATTCATCCATAACTTTCTTCTACTCCAGTGGTTCTCAACCTGTGGGTCATGACCTTTTTGGAGGTTGTATATTAGATATCCTGCATATTTATATTACAATTCATAACAATAGCAAAAATATAGTCAAAAAGTATCAACAAAGTAATTTTATGATTTGGAGTCACCACAACATGAGCAATTGTATTAAAGATTGATAATCTCTCTTCTACTCTGTACAAAACCCAACTCTCTTCAATGATATAAGAATAAAACTGTTCCAAGAAACCACAGGTCATTAAATCCTACTACCAGTGGGAAGCTACTTTCATATGAGTTATTAGTCAGGGAGATACCTGAGGCTCACAAAAACAGTTTAGGCAACTGCTACTTCAGTTGATTACTGACTAGTAATTATTTGTAAGACCTGTTGCTCCATATGCCGCATACCTTGATGACAGGCTATCAAGAAGCCAAGACTAGACAGAGGCTTCCTCTATGTCAGCTAGCCCTTATAGTCCTGGCAGGCACTATGCAACCTGCAGGAAAAGAATTGTCACCAACAATCTTATTTAAATGTAGACCCAAGTCTAGAAATACAGACCCAGCAAGCAAGAAGAGTTCACTGGTATCATAGTGGTAAGTCTGTTATAGGAATAACTACGTGCTTTCTGATTAGATTTTATACCTGCTCCATGAGAAGGAATTCATGCCTGGAACTATAAACCAGATCTTAGTTGGGGCAATCATAGGCTCTAGTACTGGTGCTACTGATGTTGTTTTGCTAAATGGACATAACGTCCCTGTCAAATCCCTTCTAAATAACTGTTTGTGCCCAAAGAATAGTGCTGCTGTAAGCTGTGGTCAGAGAAGCTTCTGTCTGCAGTGGTCAGCAGTGACTAAAGGGACTCATAACTGGTCAAAGGGCAGAGAATAAAAAACTAATTGAATATGCAGTCATCATGGAACATCTGTAACACCTCCTCCAAGGCTCAGAGAAGTCAAGGAAGAGGGTGAGAGGTAGGTATACAAGGGAGAGGAAGGGTTTGGGGCTCCGTGTAAAACACTGGACATGGCAGATTTGTTGCATTTTTGAACTCACAGTAGCTGTAGTTCCCTGCATAAGATCATCACGAGATTGGACCAACCTATACTTGGACATGAAAAGAGGAGGAACCCATAGGAGCCTACTACTCTGTGTTCATAACTAACCTCTAAGCCAAGTAATCACCATCGTGGGGAGTTCAGCTATGCTACATTGTGAAAGAATTGTCCCTGCTAGGTCTGTTCACTACTTGAATCCCCTCATGAAGGCAGGGAAAGCTGGTTGTTTGCAACGTTGTCCTAATCGCACATGACCTCTGGAAGAGGCTAATGTATGCAGGTATGGAAAGACTAAGACAGGAAATCTCCATTTATGCAGCTATGAGAAAGTTATCATTCTTGATGAGTAAAGACTTTGCTTTCCAGTGATGCTTTTGGGGGATGAGCACCTTGTGTGCTAAGCTCTCACTTAGGCTCTGTGAGTAACTCATTGGTTTCTCAGGGAATTTTGGTGAAATCATGCCTTGGTGTGTTGTTGGGACCTAGTGAAAAGGAGTTGCCAATGTTTACATCCTTTCTGTGGATGTATAAACAGATAATGTTTGATGGGAAAAGAAAGACAACTTCTTCAGTTGTGTCTACTGGTAAGGCGTACATGTTCCTGTTAACAGGCGCCTTGCCCATATTCCTCTAAATGATCTTAACCTCATCATATCATACATACCAAAAAGGACCATGGAAAGTAGAAGGAGGTCTAGTTGGAAAGAGGGAAGGGATGAATGAGAGTGATAGGAACATAGGAGAAGGTAATGGGAAAGGAGCTGAAAGGAGTGGAATGTATTATGTACATGTACGACAAAAACATCATACTGAAAGCCATTGTTTGTGTACATAATAAATTTAGTCTAAAAAATATTGAAACTGTAAAGAAGAACAGTGTAGATCTCTTCCTGCTGCCGAAAGGCAATCAGAAAACTTCCATAAGGGAACATATATAGGATACAGTGGTACATGGTTTGACAGCATTGCTTTCAAAGAACTCATAATCTGATGGATTTAAAAAAAAGAAGAAGAAGAAGAAGTAAAAACAAATAACCTTAGCAAGGCTGTCTAGAAGTCTCTTACAGTGTACTGGGACCTTCATTGTGTGTGGAGGAGTGGAGGACATAGGGCTAGTTCCAGGAGGAAAACTAACTAAGCATTTCCTAGAACAAAAGAAGACAAATAGTTAAAGAAGTTCTTTAGTTACAAACCATATGCAAATACTTATAGACAACATAGAAGGCAGAATATTTGAAAATTAGATATAAGAATGATGGATAGGAAATGTCAGTAGGCTCAGAGTCTTTCTCTTTCTCTCCCCCTCTCTCTTCGTCTCTCTCTTTCTCTCTCTCTCTACCCCCTATCTCTGTGCATGTGCATGCACGTGCTCTCTATTTCTCTTGCCTCTCCCTTCCTAATATCAACTCCATTTCACCTCTGTGCAGGAGCTTATTGTGTATGAGATATGTGAGGTGGTAGGAGAAACAGGTAGCCTGGGAAGGCAATGTAAGGTCTGAGTAGACAGGGACATCTCAGAAAAACACCAGGAGGCCAGGAATTTCCTTAATAAGATAAGCTCAGCAACTTTAGGAAGGTAGTGGAATTCTCCAGAAAGGAAAGGCTAATTAACATTCCTCAGATCACAGGATGAGCACCAACCTGCCGGGTGGGGACACGTTCTGCAGGGTGGACCTTTGCCCACCTTCAGACAAGGGAAGTCCTTGCCACCTCATTCCCTAAAGACCAATCAGTTTAAAAAGTCACATTGTGTCTAGTGGCAGCTGCCCTGAAAATTGTATAAAAGCTCACTGAACAAGCTGTGCAGGGTCGCCTCCTTTCCTTAGGGTCTGGGACGGCCTCGGTGCACTGAAATAAAAATCCTCATGCTCATTACATCGATCAGGCTCAATGTGATTCATTCAGGGGGTCTCTGGTAAGCTAAGGCTCAACTGGGTCTTACAGCAGATTCATGCTTACACAATCACAGAGGATGGAACTTAGAGAAAAATGTCTCCCCCACTGTTTATTTTAGTCCATTTGGGTTGCTACAACAAAGAGCCACAGGCTGAATGGCTTAAGAAACAGAAATTGGTGTCTCACTATTCTGGAGACCTCCAGTCTGAGACCAGGGGGGCGGTGCTGTCAGTTCTGGGGAGGCCTCCCTTCCCAACAATGCCTGCCAGCTTCTTCCTATGTCCTGGCAAAAAGCTGATCTGCTGGATTTCTCTTACCGTAACCCAATTAGACCTAACTCCATACATAACCACACTGATGGTGTGAATGAGAAGGACCCGATCACTCAGCAAACAATCTTGCTTCACTGACATCAACCCTGAGGAAGGACTCACATCACAAGCCCACTCCAACACCATCATTTAGGTGTCCCTGTGAAGGGAGAGATTGAGCTAGTCTGGGTAACATAGCAAACATATGATTGCTGGCAGGTCTCTCCAAAGTCATATTGTTAAGAGAGAAGTAGGACTTTCTCAAAGGAATATGGATGGCTGTTACCAGAATATAGGAAAGGGTTGTAGTTGTAGTTGTCCAGTCTACTTGGTAACTCTTCCTTCTGAAGGGAGACCTGTGTAGAATATAAACTTTTCCAGCTGTGTCTAAAGGAATCACAGCCTCGCTGGAGGGATGTTTATTGAGTGATTGTCGTGGGAATCTCTAAGAATGAAAAGTAAGTAAAAAGTGAATCTAGAGGTAAAAGAATACTGAGGTAACCAGACAGAAAGCCAAACTCTGGGCCTGCTTTGGAGCAGCACTCTTGGAAGAAATGTCTTACTGCCCTTGGCAAGTCTGAGGAAAGAAGAAGACACTCAAAGACCATGTGGAGTGTGTGCAGCTGCATTTGCACCAGGAAGCAGAGCTCAGCTGAAGAGCTGCTGTCAGCATCGGAGATAGGAGGAGCCTGTCCTGGCTTTGAAGCTGCAGGGGATAATGGAGCCACAGTGCAAGCACAGGGCCTTTTATTGACAGGGTGAAAAGAAGCCAGCTGGGGTTTGTCTATAGCTGAGCTTCTGGTTCTGTCCCATACTTCTGAAAAAGACCCCCTTTGTTCCTTTGCTGCAGGTGGCACCTGTCATTACAGGACATGTAAATAGGATAAACAGCCCCAAGCTACTGAAGAGGTGCCCTCTTCCTGAAATGCATCTCAAACGGCTCTCCAAGTTCATCTCTCTCACTGTTTCTTTCTCTCAATTGCCCGGTTGAACAGAACAAGGAGAATGTGAGGGCCAGAGGACTCTGCCTTCCAATAAAGCAACACTGATTTTTGTTATAAGACATGACCTCTCAGCAGCTTCTTTTCCCATACTAAATTTGAAAAGACCACAGAGAATGATTTTTTTTTTAGCCAAATCCAAAATGAGGCTCCAAACTAACAAAATCAAGCTTTTGGTCTGTCCAGAAGTGGTAATGAGTTCCTTAAAAATCAGAAAGCAGAGGGATTCCTAGGAACATGGGAAGGACAGCTTCCTCCCACGGAGGAAGTGCCCTAGAAAATGTTCACTTGCCAATCAAGGGTGGCCACAAAGAAGAGGACACAGAGTGACAGACCCTGAGATGTAACGAAGCATCAGTCTGACATCTGTCCATTTCCCCTGAAGAGTGCCCGGCCACTCCAGAGGTGCTCACCTCTAGGCAAAGGCAATGTCGTAAGAATTCAGGTTTTAAAAATGAGGAAATTAGACACACTGGTAATATCTAGTGGGGGGCACCCATACCAGAGCTGAAGTCACCCCTTACAGCTGTCCAGACATATGTCTCATTCCTTCTCAGACCCCCTTGGAAAGGGTAAGTACATCCAAGACAAAACTCCTCTCTTTCTTTCTACCAGGTGGTAGCAGCCAATAGGGTGGAGATAAACATAGCAACTCGGCTGCGAAGATGGATTCTCCACCCATTCTCTCTAGAAGATCTGAGGAAAGCCATCACTGTGAATGAAGAACTGCAAATTTAGATCCTATATCTATTGAACAATTGAGTGATTGACAGCAGAAAACGAGTTTAAAGAGAAGAAAATATCAGTCTACAGAGATAAACGGGTTTTTATTCATTTATTCATTTTATCTACATAAACTAAATATCAACCTGATGCTTTAATACAGCCAATAATTAACAGACAAAAGTGAATAGCCAATTGGATTATAAAGTGGGCACAACTGAAAGGAGGAAAAGTGGTCTGAAGATTTGGGACCAAGGATTTTCACAGAAAACAGCAAAGAAGATAAAGGAATTCAAGTGTTTGGAGGTCAAGAATCATGGAGAACAGATCCCAACAGCTCTAACAGTGAGCTCTTGGATATTTTAGAGGATTTTTAAATAATGATTCTTAGAATTAAAGTAAGGCAACACTCCAAAAATTATAAATGTTCAACAACAGCCAAATAAGTCCAAAGAGAGGAAAGTGCCTCCACTGAGGGTAGAGGGCAACCATCCAGGAAAAGAAAAGAAAATTCACCTGTCTACAAAGAAAATCAGGTTTTTTCATGAACCACTGCAGGAGCTACATGAAAGATAAAGTTTTACTGGGTGAAAACTACTTCAAGTCTAGAGTTCTATGACTAAAATTTCATTAGAAAGTAAGAGTGAAATAACGATCTTTATAGAGATGAATGAACTCAGCCCTCACCTCTGAAGAAAATAATGACTAGAGAATATTCAAGGGAAAGGGCAAAGTTAAGCTGGGCCGTTGAAGTGAGATGCATAGGGAAGTAATGAACAAGAAATTAGTCCAAGTCACTGATGAACTTCACTCATTCCTTCCATTAACTGTAGACTTTGTATATGAACTGAGAGGGAGACCAGACACAGTTAAAATAATGCTCCAAAGATTTCAGTGGCAATCTCTGCAAAGAAGATATGTCAGCTATAAATAAAAACATAAAAAGGTATCCCGTGCTCTTCATCCTTAGGAAAACTCAGAACAGAATCACCTCATGATAGATAAGATTTTAACTGACATAATAACTAGGTTTGATGACTTGTGCAGGTACTGGAACCCTCACATACTATTATGGATGTGAGTGGACTCACTTTCAACAAGAGTTGACATTTCCTCAAAAGCTTAAAGTCATGTCTACACATAACTCAGTAACTCCACTTCAAGTAATGTACCCTGTATGACTATACATATGTGTTCATATATAAATTTGAGTATTCATAATAGCCAAAGAGTAGAAGCAATAAAAATGCCCGTCGGTTGATGGAGAGAATAGAGTATATCCATGTGCTAGAGTGTGATTCACTAATGGGAAGGAATGAAGATCTGAGTTAAGCTAAAAGAAGGATGGTTTGGGCTGGAGAGATGGCTCTGTGGTTAAGAGCACACTAACTGCTCTTTCAGGGGTCCTGAGTTCAATTCCCAGCAACCACATGGTGGCTTACACCACCCATGATGGTATCTGATGTCCTCTTGTGGCGTGATTGAAGAGAGCTACCATATACTCAGATACATATAATAAATATATATTTTTTTTTTAAAAAAAAGATGGTTTCCTGAAAGAGCATGCTAAATGAAAGAAGCCAAAAATAAATGATGGTTAGTATATGTTTCCATTAATATGCTGTGTCTAGATTAGGCAAATTCATTATGGGAGACCATTTCTGTGGTTGAAGAGGCCTAGAGAGGGGGAAAGAAGGATAGTGAAAGGTGATAGAGAGTGCTTGGGGACACCATGTTTATTTTTGTAGTGAGAAAAATTTTAAATTATGGTACCTACTATATAGCTGGATAAGTCTACTAAAAAAATTCTACAGCCATCAATCTGTATATGTTCAATGGCGAAAAATGATGTGTAAATTATTTATCAAAAAAGTTGTTAAACTGCAGTGATAATCACTAAAAGATGTAAGTGAATTAATTTCAGACTTTCTTAATTAGGGTTTTACTACTATGAAGAGACACCATGGCCAAGGAAACTCTTATAAAGACAACATTTAATTGGGGCTGACTTACAGGTTCAGAGGTTTAGTTCATTATCATCAAGGTAGGAGCATGGTCTAGGAGCATCTGAGAGTTCTATATCTTGTTCTGAAGGAAAACAGGAGAAGTTTAGTTTCCAGGGAGCTAGGACATGGGTCTCAAAGCCCACCCTATAATGACACAGTTCCTCCAACAAGGTCATACCTCCTAATAGTGTCACTCCCTAGGCAAAGCATATACAAACCATCATATTCCACTACCTGACCCCCATAAGCTTCTTCAGGCAAATGATTTTATGGGGCCATACCTAGCCATAGTATAATAACAAGTACATTTATATTTCCCTGATGACTCAGGATGTTGAACATTTCTTTAGGTGTTTCTCGACCATTTGATATTCCTCAGTTGAGAATTCTTTGTTTAGCTCTTACTCCATTTTTTAATAGGGTTATTTGATTCTCTGGAGTCTAACTTCTTGAATTCTTTGTATAAATTGGATATTAGCCCTCTATCAGATGTAGGATTGGTAAAGATCTTTTCCCAATCTGTTGATTGCTGTTTTGTCCTGTTGACAGTGTCCTTTGCCTTACCAAAACTTTGCAATTTTATGAGGTCCCATTTGTCAATTCTTGATCTTAAAGCATAAGCCATTGGTGTTCTGTTCAGGAAATTTCCCCTGTACCCATGTGTTCAAGGTTCTTTCCCACTTTCTCCTCTATAAGTTTCAGTGTATCTGGTCTTATGTGGAGGTCCTTGATCCACTTAAAATTGAGCTTTGTACAAGGAGATAAGAATGCAGTTTTCTACATGCTGACTGCCAATTGAACCAGCCTCATTTGTTAAAAATGCTGTCCTTTTTCCACTGGATGGTTTAGCTCCTTTGTCAAAGATCAAGTGACCATATGTGTGTGGGTTCATTTCTGGGTCTTCAATTCTATCCCACTGATCTTCCTGTCTGTCTCTGTACCAATAACATGCAGTTTTGTTTTGTTTTTTTTGTCACTATTGCTCTATAGTACAGCTTGAGGTCAGGGATGGTTATTTCCCCAGAAGTTCTTTTATTGTTGAGAATAGTTTTCACTATCCTGGGTTTTTGGTTATTCTAAATGAATTTGGAAATTCTTCTTTCTAACTCTATGAAGAATTGAGTTGGATATTGATGGATATTGCATTGAATCTGTAGATTGCTTTCAGCAAGATGACCATTTTTACTATATTAATTCCTACCAATCCATGAACATTTTTCCATCTTCTGAGCTCTTCTTTGCTTTCTTTCTTTAGAGACTTGAAGTTTTTGTCATACAGATCTTTCACTTGCTTAATTAGAGTCACACCAAGATATTTTATATTATTTGTGACTATTGTGAAAGGTGTTGTTCCCCTGATTTCTTTCTCAGCCTGTTTATCCTTTGAGTAGAATGGCCAAAATCAAAAACTCAGGTGACAACAGATACTGGTGAGGAAGTGGAGAAAGAGGAACACTCCTCCATTGCTGGTGGGAATGCAAGCTGGTACAACCACTAGGGAAATCAGTTTGGCTGTTCCTCAGAAAATTAGACATAGTACAACCTGAGAACCCAGCTATACCACTCCTTGGCATATACCCAGAAGATGCTCTAATATGTAATAAGGACACATGCTCCACTATGTTCATAGCAGCCTTATTTATAATAGCCAGAAGCTGGAAAGAACCCAAATGTTCTTCAGCAGAGGAATGGATACAGAAAATGTGGTACATTTACACAATGGAGTACTACTCAGCTATTAAAAACAGTGAATTTATGAAATTCTTAGGCAAATAGATGGAACTAGAAAATATCATCCTGAGGGAGGTAACCCAATCACAAAAGAACACACATGATATGCACTCACTCAAAAGTAGATATTATCCCAAAAGCTCCAAATATTCAAGATACAATTCACAGACCACATTAAGCTCAAGATGAAGAAAGACCAAAGTGTGGGTGCCTCGGTCCTTCTTAGAAGGAAAACAAAATACTCACAGGAGCAAATATGGAGATAAACCATAGAGCAGAGACTGAAGGAAAGGTCATCCAGAGACTGTCTCACCTGGAGATTCATCCCATATACAGTTACCAAACCCAGACACTACTGTGAATGCCAAGAAGTGCGTGCTGACAAAAGCCTGATATAGCGATCTCCTGAGAGGCCCTGCCAGAGCCTTACAAAATACAGAAGTGGATGTTAGCAGCCAACCATTGGATTGAGCACTGGGTCCCCAACAGAGGAATTATTCAAAGGACTGAAGGAGTTGAAGGGGTTTTCAACCCCATAGGAAGAACAACAATATCAACCAACCAGTCTCCCCAGAGCTCCTAGGGACTAAGCCATCAACAAAAGAGTACACATGGCTCCAGCTGCATATGTGGCAGATGATGGCCTTGTCAGGCATCAATCAGAAGAGAGGTCCTTGGTCCTATGAAGGCTTGATAGATGCCCTAGTGTAGGGGAATCGAGGGCAGGAGGTGGGAGTGTTTGGATGAGTGGAGGAACACCCTCATAGAAGCAGGAGGAGGAAGGATGTGATCAGGTGTTTCCAGGAGGGAGTGAAATCAGGAAAGGGGATAACATTTGAAATGTAAACAAAAAAAAAATCCAAAAAAAAAAAAAAAGTACATTTAGTTCAGCTCCCAAAGTCTTTATATTCAATAGCAGTCTCAACAATATTAAAAGTCCAAAGTCTCTTCTGAGATTCATCCAATCACTTAACTGCAATCACAAAGGAAATCAGCTAGGCAATCTCCAAATTCTGATCTCCATGTCTGATGTCAAAGTGGTCTTCTTTTATATCTTTGTTGACTGCAACAAACTTCTTTCACCTGGCTTGTTCCACTCCCTGTTAGCAGCTTTCCTCAGCAGATATCTCATGGCTCTGATATCTTGAATATCTTGGGGTCCCCAAGGCAACTTCAACATTACAGATTCTTGTTCCAGTGTCTAGGAACCACAGCTCTGCCCTCTGTAGCACTCCAGGCTCTGGTTGACTCTACTCCACTGTTGCTGCTGTTCTTGGTGATCATCCCATGGTACTGGCATCGCCAATAAACTGAGGTCTTCTGCTGCAAATAGGTAAGTTTAACCAATAGCCTTTTATTAATTCTCTTCATGGTGCCAAGCCTCAACTTCTTTGCATGACCCTTTCAGTCGTAGGCTGTCAATTGCAACTGAGGCTGTACCTTCATCAATGGTTCTTCATGACCCCTTCATAACTTCAAAACAATTACCACCTTGGTGCTTCTTATACATTATGAAGTCCAGCTGCAGCAGGAGGTACAATCTTGGCTATCTCTGGAACACAGGTTCTTTGTGCTTTTAGAAAATACTTCTCAGAAGATTTTACCTCAATGATGCTGATCTCTTCTTAATTACCAATTTCTTAGCAACGGGTAACCAGCATCAATTGTCCTAGTAGTCCCTTCTGTTCTTGACTCAGAGCCACATGGCTGAAGCTGCCAAGTTCGAGATCAGAATATGCCCCCCTTGTTATTTTACATTATCACTGTAGAAATTGAGCAAATAAGGATACCTCATAAAAATACCAAGGAGCAAGGACTGTCTATTAAGCCTAAAGACAGAGCTTCAGAAGAGTTTAGCGAGCAAACATCAGTTCCCAGTAGATGCCCTAATTATGGGGAGTAATGCCCGGTTCCAGGAAAAGTCCCTGGTGGATCCTTCCACCCCTCCTACGTGCAATTGGTATCTCCCCCTCACCTTGGGCATAAAGGTCAATGAAAACAAAAGACAATGGGCTCCATCAATGAGAGAAAACCAACTCATGCTGTAAACCTATGTACTGAAAGGTTTAAAAAGTGTGTGTGCTTTTGTTCCTGGTCGTCTCCTTTGCTCTGAATGCAGGACGATCCCAGTATACTGGCAATAATAAACCTCATGTAATTTTCAGTGATCTCCCTCCTGTTTCTTCTTGAGTGGGGGACCCATGCTGGAATCTAACATCACCAACTTTCTGCTTTCCAATTTCTTCACAGCCTAAGCTTGGCTGCCCTGGAAATTGCTCTGTAGACTAACTTTGAATTCAGAGATCTACCAGCCTGTCTCCTGATCACTGGGATTAAAGGTGTGGTCTACCACACCTGAATTTAAAGTTTTTTTCTACTTGTAACTTGCTCTGTACCAGGCTGGCCTTGAACTCAGAGATCTGCTTGACTCAGTCTCCCAGGATAAAAGGTTTGTACTACCAGGCCTACTTAGCTAGGTGGGATCTAGCCCCAAGGTTACCGCTCCCTTAATTCATCTGAGTATCCCTTGGACGCAGGACTCAGTCCATGTCACTTCTTGGTGCCTCTTTAATACCAGATATTTTATATTTTTCCTTTCTATGACTGTTATGCTTGTTCAAAATGCTCCTCACTAGGCTTAACGAAAGAACAAAGTCTCTGCTGGACTTTTTAGAGACTTCCTTTGTCAATGTAATTAATTTAAATCTTTTTACCTTAGCCTCAGGTAGATTCTTCAGACAAGGGTAAAAAACAACCACATTCTTCACCAAAATACCACAAACACAGTCTCTAGTCTAGGTCGTGTTCTGAAATTTTTTTCCACTGAAACCTCATGGGCTGTATCTAAGTAGTTCAAATCACTCCCAGCAGCAAAGTTTCCCATATTCCTACTAGGATAGCCCACTAAGCCCCACCTAAAGCATTCCACTGCTTTCCAAATCCAAAGTCCACATTCTTTCAAATGAAAGCATGGTCATGTTAGATAGGCTTATCACAGCAATACCCTAGCCCCTGGTACCAACTTCTGTCATAGGGCTTTACTTCTGTGAAGAGACATGATGACCAAGGTAACTCTTATAGAGACAACATTTAACTGGGGCTCGCTTACAGGTTCAAAGATTCAGTCCATTAGGAGTATGGTGTAAGAGGATCTATGTCTATGTCTTATTCTGAAAGCAAACAAGAGAAGATTGGCTTCCAGGGAACTAGGATCAGGGTCTCAAAGCCCACCCTCATAATGACACACTTCCTCCAACAAGACCACACCTACTCCAACAAGGCTACACTTCTTAATAGTGCTACTCTTTGAGCCAATCATATTCAAACAATCACATAGACTCATAAAATGTATTGAAAATGAATGAAGGAAAATTTAAAAAGATGATAAGCATGCTGAGGAAGGAGGGAGAAGCAACTGGAATGCTCAATGGATTGAGTACAACACTTAGGGTTTGAGGACAGATACTCAGCAAGCAGCATCGGGTGAGTGGATTAAACTCAGCTGCAAGAAACACATGCAGATTGTGTTTTTAAATTCTATCCATTTTGAGCTTCCTTGAGTTTTTTCAAGGGACAAGTAAGACAAAGTTTCTAATGAAAACACTTGGTTAGAAACAGTTAACACTCTCACAAAGGAACAACTTATATCATTACTGTACAAGATTAAAAGTGAACCAGGCATGGTAGCTCAGACAGGAGGCTAAGATAGAAGGAGCGCCATGAGTTCCAGGCCAAACTGCACCACAGAGTGAGTTCTGAGTCAGCCTGTGCTACACAGTAAGTTCCAGGCCAACTTGGAATGTAGAGTGAGATCCTGCCCCTCAAACACACACACACACACACACACACACACACACACACACACAAAGTTAAAGAGAAATTATTCAAAAAAGAAAAAAACACTCAAAATTACATTTCTAAATAGAAATCCAGCTTACAATCAAATATAAAATTTAATATATATATATACATGGTTTTAAAGCATATAAAGAAAAAGACAATAAAGACAAAAGTAGAAATGAATGAAATAGGAAATAAGTCCAGTGTCTGTGACTGTTACTCTCACTAATTTTTTAGACGGAGCCTGGACTCACTAATGGAGCTAAGAAGGTGTTTTGTGGTTTGATGCTGAAAAACAAATTCTCTGTTGCCAGAGCATCACTCGTGGTAGCTGAACCAGAGGCCCCATCCTTCTGAGGGTACCGGAGGATGGCAAGACTTTTTCCATCAGCCCCAAGTCCACGAGGTGTAGTCTCCCACCTTTTAGTAATTTCTTACATTGTCTTCGACCTTGAGTTGACCTTCTCCTCAAAGCAGATGTCAGAATATCTCTCATTCTGAATGTGCTGTCTGGTTGGCTTTCTTTTAAATTGCCTCTGTGGAATGAGAAATTTCATGACTTTCTCCTCTTCTAGCAGTAGATTAAATCAGCTTGAAAGTGTCAGGAATGGGATATGTGCACAGGGGTGTTTTTTTTTTCTTGTAGGGCATTTAAATAGGGTTTTCAGCATAAAGAAAGTATGCAGTGCATTAAGCTGTATGCTTGTCTAATTCTTTTTGGTGTATTATTTATGAAAGGAAGACAAGCTGTTCTTCCCAGAAGGTCTTGTTAGGATTCTTGAGAGAGTAAAATTCTTGAATGGAGCATATTAATTGATACCTGACACTTCTGCTAAATAGCAAAAGACAGACCAGGGCTGGTCTTCTGCATCCTCTGGCCCTGGGTTGTGCCTGCTACAGAAAACTACTAGGTCACTGTTGATGGAGCAGCTCAACAGTTTTAGAAGGACTAAAGTGTCACAAAAACATAATGGAGAGGCACAGCACACAACAAAACAGTTGTTCCAAGGCAAGGCTGATATTAAACCTCAGGGGAGCATCATTATTACAAGTTCATAATGCTCTAGAGATCCAGATCCTGGAATCCACACTGTAGTGCATCAGTGCTGTGGAAAGAGATGCTGGGTGGCATGGTGGCACTGCATTTTCATAGTGACTTGGGAATATGAGCTTACCCCTTGAGACATTTTGTTCTCTCTCTTCTGCAGTATTTCTTGATAATAAGTTGAGTTAGTCCTCAGAAAATTATTTGCAGAGCATGAAAAAATTGAAAGGATAGTGGGTGTTTCAGAAGTATTCTTTTTTTTTTTTTTTGGACAGAGGAGAAATCATTATGTATTGGTGGCTGTCTGTATGTAGATTGTTTAGATTGTATCAAATATGAACCATTACATTTATATGTTGTTCTAATGGATACATGTACCTCTCACTCTGGCTGGTCCTCCTTGATCTTCTGCTGTGTGACCTAGGACAGAAGCAGTAGATGAAAGTCCCTGAGTTCCTGTGCTGACTTCCCAGATCTTAACTCAGTCTTCAGCACCCCTGCTTGGGTATATAGCCCTTCATTAACAACCTCAGTTTCTGGCTGAAGAAAGTGAGGATGAAAAGTTCCATCAAACTATTTAAAGTTACCCAGTCCTCCTTCAGTGGCAGAATCAAAATCCAGGTTGCCTGCCTGTTCGTTCTAAAGCTCTACCTGACCATGGTCCCCCTCACAGCCATCTTTCAGGATGAAGTATGGTTTGTATGCGAATACAGCTAAGTACAAACAGGACAGAAAACTCTACTTGTTCAGCAGAAGCGCCTTCCTCCTTATTCCTACAATCTTAACTAGGGCTCTCTCTCTCTCTCTCTCTCTCTCTCTCTCTCTGTGTGTGTGTGTGTGTGTGTGTGTGTATGTGTGTGTGTGTGTGTGTGTGTGTGTGTGATACCTTAAGCTAAAGACAAGAGAAATGCTTAAATATTCTGAGGGTCATCGTTTAACACAAAAGATAATGCAGAATATGGGCAGGACTTGTTCAGAAGAAGCATGTGATATTCCTACAGAAGATGAACGTCTTTTCAGAAGCTTGGACCCTTATAAACTAAACAAGATAGGAGCCAATTCCCCACGGGTGTCATGAGGAAGCAGTCACAGAATCTTTGAAGGACTCACTCCAGAAAGTAGGTACCTGGGCAGGTGCGAGGATGACCAAGAAGCCAACAAGTGCACTAAAGAATCACAGCACCAGAAACGATACACAGCTGAGGCTCAATAAACATTCACTGAAAAAGAAGCTGACGTTGAGTCACCGTGGCTCAATCTTGGCTTATTAGCTTGATTGAATGTGACATCAACTAAGAGCCATGCCTCTGGACTGGTTGAGAATGATACTTTTTGGAAGGCTTGAGTGGAGAAGACTCTCTGAGATAATGGCTAGCATCATCCTGTAGCAGCCTAGATATAAGGAGATCTGAGGGGAACTGTTGCTCTTAGCCTGTCTGCCTTTCTACCATAGTGGTGAGTGCATCTACGGTGCTGCTGCTGTTTCTTCTTTCCTCCTCCTCCTCCTCCTCCTCCTCCTCCTCCTCCTCTTCCTGCTGCTGCTGCTGCTGCTGCTGCTACTACTGCTGCCACTGCTACTGGTTTCATCAGCTTTCCAACAAGGAATGAAGCCTGTGACTCTCCAGGAAATCTACAGGCTTTTGCTGCCAAATAGGGGCTGCTGAGGTATCTAGTCTTGTGGATGACCCAGTATACTGGCTTTTCCGACATGAGCATACAAGATGATCATTGTTGGGCTAGCAGCCCACATCATGTAGGTCAATATAATCAATCCTCTTTTCAGTGTATGTTCATTTTATTGGTTGGGTTCCTCTAGAGAGTTATGTCCAACCTGGTCATCAAGTCTCCTACATACTGTCATGTACAGTGAGCTCTAAGTGTTTGTGTAATATTCAGAGGGTGTCAGACTCAGACAAAGGCACATGTCTCCCATATTTGCTGATTCTAGATTCAAGGAAGAGTGTTGAAACACAAAGACAATGAGAGCTGAAGTCATAATTCAACTCTGGAACAAATCAGTTGCTTTTCGCATGACTGACAGATTGCCTGAAAGAAAAGCAACATACAGGAACAAGGACTTATTTTGGCTCACAATCTCAAAGGGTGTCATTTATCATGCCAAGGAAGGCATGGAGGAGTCCATGGCCACAAAATCCCCAAGGTAGCTCTCCTCACACCTTAGCAGAGCGGGAAGTAGGCAGTAGAATATGCTGGTGCTCTTTTTATTCTGTCCAGTACCAAAGCTCATGGGATGGTGCCACCAATATTCAGTGGCGCACACCTTTCTTTAATCCCAGTGCTGGGGAGGCAAAGACAAGAGGATCCCTGGGTATTGGTAGCCAGGCAGTCTATCTGAATCAGCAAGATCCAAGTTCAGTGAGAAACCCTCTCTCCCGAAAGTAAAGCAGAGAGTATTGAGGGAAGATGTCCAGGCTCAACCTCTGGCTTACATACACATGTGCTCACACAAAAATACATGCATGCATGTAGCACGTTTACATACACACACACACACACACACACACACACACACATACACACACATTCACACTCATAAATAAAAAATAAATAAATAAATACATAAATACATAAATAAATAAGGTTAAGGGTGAAGGACACAACAAAGTTCTGTAATGGCAGATTCCAACTTTCACCTACCCAAGGCATTTGTCTTTCTTCTCTCCTCCCAACGCACCTGAACCTCCTTTTACACTTCAGGGTACCTGTTTACACCACTGCTTTTCACAGTAGACCATTAGCCCACAAAGGCAGGGGTTTCCTCCTCTTCTCCTACACTTCTAGATTCTCTGCTTCTAGGGTGGAGCTAGAGATACATCAAAAAAAATCACATGTGACTATCACGTGAATAAGTGATTTAGTTTTAAATTTTAAAGTTTATTTTGATGTTCTCATTAAATTTAGACAAATTTCATGATCTTCAGAGCTTTAGTTTTCTAACTGCTAGGGAAATTATGCTATGTTTATCAATATATAATGGAGGTCAGGAAACTCTAACTACAAACCACACAATGATTCCAGAGTATCCCTATAGTGATTAATTCCAAATGTACCCATTTGTACAGATGAAAATAATTGAAGCTAAGAAAATGGATAGGATATATGTAAGACAATCTTGAACAGATTCAGGACTCTGGACCATCAGTTTTTTTTTTTTAAGATTTATTTTTATTTATTTTATTTGTATGAATACACTGTAGCTGTACAGATGGCCGTGAGCCATCATGTGTGTGACTGCTGTTGAACTCAGGACCTCTGCCACCCCGATCACTCCAGCCCCGATCGATCCAGCATAATTTACTGCAGCTGTCTTCAGACGCACCAGACGAGGGCATCGATCTCATTAAGGGTGATTGTGAGCCACCATGTGGTTGCTGGGATCCGAACTCAGGACCTTCGGAAGAGCAGTCAGTGCTCTTACCCGCTGAGCCATCTCACCAGTCCCGACCATCAGTTTTATATATTTATTTATACTATTTGGTTAGTTGGTTGGTTGTGACATTGTCATACTCTCTTGCTCAAACTGGTCTCTAATTCATGGGCTCCTCAGTGGCTGGAGCTAAAGACATGAACCACTGTGCTTGCTCATTCTTCATACTGTGTTTTGAAATCCTCAAATAGACTTTCCACAGTTGCACAAAATAATTTTATAGGTTAGAGCACACTGCTGTGTTCTGGATAATGGACTTCTTCCCAGAACTTAATAAATGCTCTGGTCAACAGAGAGGTAATCCTCACTAAAGAGCTGTGAATTGGGAACGAACTGTACAATATAGGTCTAAGTGGATATTAGTTACTCGGAATGAATCAAGCTTGAAGAATAGAAAATGAATTTTCCTTAGCCACCACCCCTCACTGAAGTTAAATGACTTTGTTCAGCAAGACAAATTCTTAGGAAAGCCAAGGAAGCCAAGTGCTCTATAAAAAAAAAAAAAATTACATGGGAAAGAGAAGAGGTCAGGAGAGTGAGAGCAACCCTGAGGTGGATGTCAGCTCCAGAACTAGCTATCCAGTCAGCGCTCTGAAACTTTGTGCTCTTGCTTTCTAGTTGTGCTAAATGCTAGAGACGATGAGAAATGAGGTATGGTCCCTGTCCCACCACCTCAACAACCAGGGACACATCGTGCTATTGAGAAGAAGAAGTGTATACAAACGTCTATGTTTTAAAATCAAAGAACGTATAAATAAATGGAAAGACGCACCATGTTTCTGAATTAAGAGGTTTGATGTAAATAGATGCCAGCTTCCCAACAGGTAACAATCAGATCAAAGTCCAAGTGAGTTAATTGGTAGGTATAGAAAAGGTTAGTCTCAAATGTGTTTGGAGAGACAAAGGAACTAGAAACAGTTTCAAAGGTAATAATAAAAGGAAACCATTTGAAACTGTCTACCTAATTTCAAGATTTACTTCAAATCTATTGTTATCAACACGGGTGGCAGTTTAGGAGGGATGGAAAGACAGGTCCAATGAATGATAAGGAAATCAGAAACAGATGCACACCCCCCAAAACGTAATAAAGCCAGTAAATGTAAAAAGAATAAGTGTATGTGTGTGCTTATGTGTCAGTGTGCATATATCTGTGTATGTACATATGTAGTCTATGTTTATGTACATGTTAATATATGCAAGTGGGTAGAAGCCAGAAGTCAAAACTAGAAATCTTCTTCTATCTCAGTCTTAGTGTGTAAGGCAGAGTCTCTCATTGAATGTGGAGCTTACCAAGTAAGCCAACCTGTCTAGCCAGCTGTCCATAGGATACTTCTGTTTCCCCAGCCCTAGGGTTACAGGCATGCATTCCTCACACAATTTTTAACATGAGTTCTGGAGATCTGGTCTCAAGTCCTTAATTTGTGTGACTTTACTACTGAGCCATTTCCCCAGCACCTGGTTTTTTATTAAAATAATAAAATAATTTATATCTTAATGTAAAAAATAATTAATAAAAGGGGCCTCTGGTTTATATATTACATTGGACAAAATTAATAAAGGGAAGAGTTTACATGTAAAATAAAATGATAAAATTTTGTATTTCAAATAAAGTATTTGAAGGCAAGGAGTTCTCTGACATCAAAAGTATGATCTACAAAATGAAGCACAGATGTTCAGAGTCCTCACAATTACAATTTGGCTCTGCTCTGAAAAATATTATCGTGTCAAAGTGAATTTAAAAAAAAAGAGCTACAGACTGAGAGAAAATGTTTGCAAAGTGGGCATCCATCAAAGGACTAGTACTCAGAACATATAAAGAATTCTCAGCGCAATGTCAAAAAGAAAATAATATAGCCACAGAATGAGAGACCTTTAAAAAAACACCTAAAAAGAGAATATTGATATGTTGATGGCTAATAAGTACATGAGGAGATGTTCAATGTAATCTGTCATTAAAATGCAAATTAAAATTATACTAGGGTAGCATTACGTACTAGTTGTCATGACTAAAATAAAAATAGGGCTAATATCAGATGATGTCAAGGACACAGAGTCACTGGGCCAATCATATACTATTTGTGTAAATGAAAAATGATTGGCACAGCAACTCTGCAAGAGAAATTCTCAATATCTTCAAAATAAACGGGCAAGTCAGGCATGGTAGTCCACAGCCCTAATCTTAACACATGGGAGGTGTAGACTGGGGAACAGGAATTGAAACTCATTCTTAGCCACATAGAGAGTTCAAAGCTAGCTTGAGATGCATGAGACTTGGTCTTGGAAAAGGAAAACATGCAAACATAATAAATAAATATGTAAATAAAAATAAATGCATAAATAAATAAATAAATAAATAAATGTTAACCTGTTATACAATCCAGCAATTGATGCTCCTTAACCTTATTGCAAAGAAAACTTATATTCACACTAAAGCTTACACAGGAATGTTTGCAGGAGTTTTATTTGCAAAAGGCCCAAACTCTAAGCAAACTTTATAGCCTCCAATAAACAAATGGGTTAATTGTAGTACATCACATCACTATTGAACACTTCTACCTCAGCAATAAAATGGGAAAAGCTATCAGTACAGATAAGAAGTTAGACGGATCTCTAGAGATTTATATGCAATGAATACAACCAATTTTGAAAGGCTGTGTGTTGCAGATTCTATTTGTATTACATTATTGAAATGAAAAAAGGAAAGAAATACAGAAGAGAATAGTTATTTCCAAGTTGTAAGGCTTAGAGGAAGCCTTCTATACAATGGGGACATGATTATAAAAGAGCAACATGGGATTTGTATACGCGTGAAGCATTTGTGCTGTGGCTGCGACACTGAACTATGGTTTCACAGGACATTTCCTCGAGAGAGAAGAACATCAAAGGCTCACCGAATCTACTACTTATTATTGCGTCTTCCTCTAAATTACCTCAAAATAGTATAACCAATCTGTCTTGGCCCTGGATATGAGTGTGTGAGTAGTACTTGGAATCTGCTATTCCCTGAAGGTCCATGCATTTAGACCTTAGACTGATGGTCTTTGGGGAAGTGACTAGATTCTAAGGACTCTGACCCAATCAACAAACTAATCACTTGGCAAATTGTGTAGTAGCAGTATTGGGAGGTGAGAGAAAATATGAGATGAGGCATCTTTACAGGTTCTATCTATCTATCTATCTATCTATCTATCTATATTTCTATCTATATCTATCTATCATCTATCTGTCATCTATCTGTGTATCACCTACCTATCTGTCATCTATCTATCATCTATTAATATATATATATATAGATAATCTATCTGTTTGTCTGTCTGTCATCTATTATCTATCTAATCTTATCATCTATCATTTATCTGTCTCTCTGTCTCCCCTCTTCTCTCTCCCCTCTTTCCTTCCCTCTCTCCCCTCTTTCCTTTCCCCTCTGCCATTTCCCCTCTCCTTCCTCCTCCTCCCCTCTCCCCTCTCCCCTTGGCCCTCTCCCCCCTCTCCTCTTCCCTATCTCCTCTTCCCTTCCTGGCTACCATGAGATAAGCATTTCTGTCCATCATACTCCGATCACTATGATATTCTGCCTCCCCTTAGGTCCAAAGCACTAGAGTTAAATATGAATGGAAGCCTTTGAATTTATGAGCCAAAGTCAGTCTTTCCTTTCTCAATTTCTTCTAAGCTTTAGTCACAACAAGAAAAAGCAGACTAACACAGTGTATATGTCAGGATATTGTATGGATTTTGCAGTTTCTGTTTCATAGTCATAAAACAACCATGCAGACACATGGGATCAGAATAGCGAGGTTCTGAGATTACTTTTTTTTAAATTTATTTCTTTTAATTTTAGAGATTATAATTACATCGTTTCCTTTTTTCCCTTTCTTCCTCCAAATTCTCCCATATACTACTCTTTGCTCTCTTTCAAATTCACCACCTGCTCTTTCATTGATTGTTGTTACATACCTATATATTTCTAAATATATAAATACAACCTGCTGGGTCTGTATAATGCTACTTGTCTGCGTGTTTTCAAGGATGATCAGTTGTTAATGGATAACCAATCAGTGTGCTCTTCCCTGAGACACCTTGCCCCAAGACCCACACCCCGATTCGGCGTTCCTTAGCTGCCAGCAGTTCATGTGTAGGATTGAGGCTCTATGGGCTCCACTACCCATTCATTTTAATGTGTCTATTGCTGTCATGTTCTGCTCATGTTTAAGCAGTCATAGCCGTGAGATTTTTTTTTTATGGTATCTAAATACAGAGTTATGGAGCCCAGTCCCAGCAGATACATCTATAGCACAGCTCCTGAATCTAAGGCTCAGGAAGCATTGCAGAAGAAGGAACAGAAAACTTGTAAGAGCCAGATCAGGGAGTTTGACGTGAGATGGAGACTATGTTTAAAGTCTCCACTTATGTTTGCTATTGAGCCACCTTTTCTGGGTACGTGGAATACTTCAGCATTTACTTTCTTTTAACTTCAGTTTAAGTATAGAAGACTTACACCTCTCTTCCTCTGTCAAAGAGTTAGTCTCTCGTACATCACCATTTGATGATATACTTTGTGGACTTTAATGTTGCCTTCATTTAATAATTAATATATTTCATTGATTTCTTAACTAATTACTTCAACATTGCGTTATTTTTGTAGTTCAGAAACAGATTGGCTATTTAGGTTTTTCTTTCATCCAGTTTCATTTGCTAAACTTATCAGTTCTCTTCATTTTTTGAAATATCTTTTGTGTTTTTTGAGCAAATGAGAATGTATTTTTCCTGTCCCCCCCCCCCCCCCAGTTTCATGGTCTCAGGGCATTTATCACAGGGCTGAGCAGAAAACCTACACCAAGTCTCCTTTTCATGGCCTCAACTTTTAAAGAAAAGCCTGTAATGGCCTGACATTAACTCTGATGTTTATCGTGGATGAAGAATAAAATGGAGAAGGTGTTTTTATTTATAAATAGAAAAAAAAAGAACTTTTTCTAAAACCAAATGAAGGAAGAGGAGCTGGAAAATGAGTGGTGAAGCATTGTCCAGAAAAAAAAATTTTTTTTGAAGAAAAAGACTATTGATTTTTTAAAATTAAAAAAAAACTTACTTAAAAACAAATGTTCTTACATAAAGAATAAATGCATTTTAAGAAGTACGTCTTTGGGACTGGTGGAGTGGCTCAGTTGGTAGAATGTTGCTTAGCCTCATTTTTGGTTCCCAGAACTATGACAAACTAAGCAACCATGGCACATAGCTGCAATCCCATCACTTAGGGGGTGGAAACAGGGGACTAAAGAATTCAGAATCAGGGGCTGGAGAGACGGCTCAGTGATTAAGAGCACTGATTGCTCTTCCAGATGTCCCGAGTTCAATTTTCGGCAACCACATGGTGGCTCACAACCATCTGTAATAGGTTCTGAGGCTCTGTTCTGGTGTGTCTGAAGACTGAAACACTGTACTCACATATATAAAATAAATAAATCTTTAAAAAAAAAGAATTCAGAATCATCTTCCATTACATAGAGAGTTGAAAGCTAGCCTAGGGCACATGAGCCCCAGTCTCAACAAGGAATACTTCGATTCCTTATGTATCAGTACTGAAAGGCAAACACATAACAGCGTCTGGGACTTTCTTAACTGGCATGACAGAAAGTATACTTCTGAAAACTCAGGGCCACAAAGTATATGTGGCTAGACATAGTCTTCCAGCTGAGTGTGCTCACAGTTTCATCCCTTAGAATTCTTCCAAAGAAACCGACAGATAGTAAGAGGCCCCTGCTGTGGGGTTTGCTGTGTGAAGAGGAAGGAGAGAAGCCATCGTGGGTTGGATGGGTCATGAAAACATGACCCTGAGGGCTGGCCAATTGGAGTTAAGAGCAGTTCAAGACAAACATAATAAGTAATAACTCAGGGTTATTGATAGGAAAGTGGATTCTAATGGCCTAGAGGGTAGATATCTATCTGCCCAGCTCTTGTGCTGTTTAAGGCTTATTGCAAAAAAAAAAAAAAAAAAAAGATTGTGGGTATCTTTTATTCAGGAACTAAAGGGTCAAAAGTGGGGTAGAAACCCAGATTGGGATTCAAATTTTGTACAAAAAATTCTACAACCAAGGTGCTTTTAAAAATAGTTCTTATTGTTCTATGAGTAAGTGCTGTGGGGAGCGTGTGCACAGAGGTGAGGGGGAAACTTGGTGAAGTCATTTCCCTCCTGGTACCTTCATGACAGTTCTGGAGTGTGAACTTGGGTCATCAGTCAAGCATCGTTACATGCAGAGCCACCTCGCCAGCCTCAGCTAAAGTTTTAATTCAGAAAAAGACATTTTCAAGCATGGGACAGAGGAAACACAAGAACATCTTACTGAGAGAGTTTCATTGACCATAAAATTATGACCCCTCTCATTTCTTCCCATCACCCTTTCCCTTCATCAAGTTGAACACAAGACATTTCTCAGAGGCAAAAAAATAAATAAATAAAAATTGTCCCTTTTAGGCGATAAGTGAGCATTGCCAATAAACAACAGAGAAATAAAACAATAGAGTTAATTATATAAAATACCTCCAAATCCGTAATCTGACTTAGAAGACAGGTGGGTTGTTCTATAGAAGTGGTAGGCCCACTGTAGACACGCAGGCTTCTTCTCTCTGCTCGCCCACCAGTCTAGTGACCAGGAAATTCAGATGTAGATTTCTTTAGTCTCTCTCTCTTTCTCTCTTTTTTTGTCAAGTCAGAATGAGCACTGGATTACTGGATTTTGATATTAGAAATAGGCTCTGATTCAGGCTTTCCCACTTATTTGCTGGACAACTTTTGGAAAAAAATCTAAACAACAAGCGTCTTCATCTACAAAATGAGATAAATTACAGTGCACACATCATAGGCTTGATCCGCATATTAAATACAATAGTGAGTTAAAAAAGAAAAAAAAAAACTCGGTGAACTGATGATCCGTGGGCTCAGAACACTGAGATGTCTCATTTAAGCAATGAAATTTGCTGTTGAAGCACAAATGACTAATTGGCCTCCTACAACACTTGGCTTCCTCTGCATTGAACTTCTGACAGTCCCATGTGTTATATGACTTTTCTTGAAGGTACATGAGCAAATACCTGTTTATCCCAGAGAGGGCACTGACTGCAGAAAAAAGAAGTACTTCGACCAAGTCTAGTTGGGTGAATCCCTAATTTTTACCAGAGTTACTTACAAGAGCACGGGTGACTCAAAGCCCATTGTATTAAACAACAGCATCTAAAACTACCTTGCACAGGTGGGAACTCAGAAAAGCTGCATCCCTGGAGAGTGTGTCTGAAGTCAGTTCCCTGGAAGAGCTGCCCTGGCGGGTTATCTGTTTCTCATAGAAGCACAGGGAGGGGCTTGTGCCTCCTGAACTTTGTGAGCTGCATTTACTTCCTAGGTCATAATGCTCTTCCTCTCTCCCAGAGGCAATGTTTCACTTTGGACGAAAGTTATACAGCACTACGTCACCTAGGGAATGAAGACTCCCTCAGATTCCCTGGGAGCTTGTTGCAGCCCTGCAACAAAATTCGCACTCATAGTAAGTGAATGACAAATAGTAATGTTTCCAGGTCTCCTTGCAGATTTCTTTCAATTTATGCAAAATGAACTTCCATGCTCCACCAGCCATTGGTTAATATTATTCATAGTTCAACGTAATGCCAAGAAAGCAATATTTGATCCATAAATTCCCAAGGGAATGGAGCTTTAGGATGCATATCCTGTAGTAAGCAAAGCCAAAGATTACAAGTTATAAGAGATTGGTTAACAGAGATAAGCACCCTAGGCTTCTTTCAGTTCAGGGACTTAGGTGTGAGTGTCTGTTCTGCCACTTACTAGTGATATGATCTTAACGTTCTGCTCAACTCTCTGGGACTCATTCACTGGAGGCAAGAGGGTGACTTCCATGACCTCTGTGCTTTCTCTGAGCTCCAGCTTCCCATGGCTTTCACACTCTCCACTTGTTGTAAGCATCCTCCATTATTAACATGGGCCTTCATTTTCCTGGGATCATCATATGAGACACCACATGATGCAGGCCTCCTCACTGTTCAATAGTTGTAGTCAGTTCATAGACAGTAAAGCCGTCTTCTGGAGGCTTCAGGCTAGGAACTGTAAATTTTGCAAAGCCTCTTTAATGAGAGCAGAAACAAATAGAAATTTTAGAGGAACTAAAAACCACATAGGAATATATTGAGGGACGTAAAGACAGAGAGATGGACAGACTCATAAGTAACCCACCTAGGAGACCCTAGAAAAAGAAAAGCCTCTTCAGAGTGCCACCCACTACTGTTAAGTAAATGCTTATAAGTCACTTCTCTTCTCCCACACTTATTTTTTTTTAAAGGAAACGATAGGTTCATGGTGCTCCGAGACCATCTTGACTTTGGGTAACCCGATTCCTTTCAATAAAGATTGCAATTCATTAAATGTGTAACTAAATACGGTTCCGTTTTTATAACCCTGGTAAAGCTTCTTATGTAAAAATAGTCACAGCTGAAGGGGGAAAACCTTCTGTCAGATCAAGTATATAAATTCCTAGTTTACAAACCACAATCATCTGTAGATAGCTTATGGATACTGAGAGCAGCAGAAAGAGGAACCGAGACAGTTTCAGGAGCCTTGAGTTATGTCTCTACTGATGATTTGGTTTGGTTTGGTTTGTTTATAGTTTGTTTTGTGACCCTCTCAGGAATCAGGCCCCACAGGCCAGTGGGATAACCCTTCTTGTGAGCTTCTAACAGAAGGGAGTTTCAAAGTCAAAACCCATTTCTTCCTCCTGGAAGGGAAACTGAGGCCTCTGTAAAAGTTAACAGCGCTCAGAGCACAGAGCCACCTACAAAGGCTGGCTGTGACTTGTCAGATGTACCTCCCCT
Source organism: Montemys delectorum (assembly GCA_019843815.1). NCBI lineage: Eukaryota > Metazoa > Chordata > Mammalia > Rodentia > Muridae > Montemys > Montemys delectorum. Next base: position 35,140 of record JADRCD010235600.1, read on the forward strand.
CCCCCACAGCTTCTGCTACAGCTGAATTTTAACAAGTGCCCCAGGCTCCACCTGTGAGTTCCACTGTCTCTCAATCCTTCTAAGCAGCCTGCTCTAGGCAGCCACTATCAATTGATTGGAGAGAAATTTTGAGGTGAAAGCGTTTTGCTATCCCTGGCCTAGAGCTTACTGTGAATGATGGGACAAGGTGCCCTGAACTCTACTGAAATAAGTGTCAGAAAAATAGACTTGATACAGAGATTTCTACTGAAAACCAAGAAGGGGGGCGTGGGGGGGGGGGGGGGGGTGTGGATTGCGGGTACTGTGTTCTGACAGTAGGGGAGGCAAAGGATGGAGGGGGATGATGCACAGGGAAAGTAAAAGAGAGTAGAGTGACACAAGATAGGCCTTTAGAAGTCCAGCTGAGTCCCAGGGCCTTAGGTTTGACCATTGTTGCTTGAAGAGGGCCTGTAAGCTTGAGCTGATTTCTATCATATACAGGAAACCCTCCATATTTATGGATTCTGTGTATACAGATTCAATCAAGCATGAACAGAAACTCATCAGAAACAAAATGTGACTGTATTGAACACATAAATATTTTTTTTTCTTGCCACTATTCCCTAGGCCATATATTCTAGGTAATCTAGCAATGATTTAGATTCCACAGGACAATACACACTCGTTATAGACTATATGCAAATGCTGGTACATATTTCATGAGGATCTTAAGTGTTTTGGCATCAATCCCCTGTACACATCAAGGGACAACTGTGCTAGTTTGGGAACTGAGAAAATTATTTAGCTCTCTGAGAATTCATTTTCTTAACAGATAAGTAGGATTACAATGTCTTCTCTTTCCTCATGCAGACATGAAAATCCGATACAGAGCAAACACTTAGGTTAGCATAAGTGTTCTAATTTCATTACGACGGTGTGGCAAACACCATGACCAAAAGCAACTTATGCAAGGACAGGATTCTTTTAGCAGGTCCTCCTTCGGGGCTACTCTGAGGGGTAGTGTTGTGAAGATGTTCACCTGAGTGCATACTCTAAACTTGAGGTGTTACATCAGTGTTATTGCAGGCTTGAACTTCAGTAGATATAGCCAAAGTTATCGCCAAAGTTATTAGAGCAACTCCTACGGCCACCAGCAACCCATGAGACTTTCTGTCATATCGTTGCTGAAATCACTTGCCTTGGTTCTTTCGTTTCTTCTGTAGGGATAATCTCTTGGGCACTGTGTGGAAGCACCATCTGTCAATAAGAATCTGATAGCCAGTAAGCTGAGGCAGGATTAGAAGGTGGGAACTCTAGCAGAGAGAGGAATTCTGGGAAAGAGTCAGGCCCAACACCCTGCCCCTCACTGACTCAGAGGGAGTCAAAACTATAAAACTGACACAAGGTAACTAGCCACATGGCAGACATAGAATAGTGTAAACCAGTTAATGTAAGTTACAAGCTAGCAGGAACAAGCCGAGCTTATTGCCTAGGTATTTTTTTTAATAAATAATAAACCTCCAACTCATTATTTGGGAACTGGAGCACAGGTGGAAAAGTTCAAGGTTACATTCTCTCTATATTTCTGCTTTTCTTTTTCATTTCTCAGTCTTTTATCATGGCCATACAGCCATGCAAGTGAAAGTCAACAAGTCAGATCTGAATTCTACAGAACAAGCCTTCCCACAGCACAAAAATCTGGTTGCGGCTCACGCTTGGACTCACTACTGCCATCAGTACTTGCTGTACCTGTTGTGTCTCTTGGGGTATCGGAGTATGTTCTCTTGAGAAATTCTGAAACTAAACTATGCGACTATTAACATTTTACTAAAGCAATAACTGCATCGCCCATGTCACATGACAGGGAAGGGGCAAAACCCCATGGCCCTGAAGGCTGGACTTGCTTCCACGCACCCTATCATTATCTGGAGAGCACAGGAGTAGAAAGGAAGCATGCTTCACTGTCAAAAGTGGCTTCTAATCTCGGGCTTCACTTGTAATCAGTTCCAACAGATTCAACAAGTTAATATACTCTTATAAACCCTGCATACAGAACTATAGAACAGGGATTATAAAACAGCTTCAAGGGTTATTTGTTGTACAAAACTATAGAATAGGGGTCGCAAAAAGTTTCAAGAGTTATTTATTGAGTTAAATAATACCTCATAAGTGAGTTTGGCTAGCACAGTACCCAGAAGACAATGTTAACTGGAAGGGTCTAATGGAAGAGCAGTACTTGAACACAAGGAATCTGACATATTCTGTTGGTTGAATATGTCCAAAATCCAATATCCAAAAGATCAGAAAACTGGGAACCAGTCTTAAATAGTTTGAAGGGTCAAGAAAAGTCATTGACAACGTTTCTTAGGCTTGGAGCATTTGACACAGAGCAATAGGAAACTAGGGTAGAAGAAGTTCCATAGATGGGAGGAAGGAATTCAAAAGCCAAAGGCAGAGAGTGGGGCTGGAGGTTGGGAGAGATATATGAAGAAGCCCACCCAAGTATAGCGACATTTTTAGAGCATTTCCATGTGTGTTATCAGAAGTGACACTAAAGGAAGTAGTAAGACTTCACCATATCCTGTGGTAAACAGTAAAAGGCAAGAGGTAAAGAAGATCACAGATGCCTGTGTAGCCTAGGTATAGAAAGCTGGGACCAGACAGTGCTGGATATGCCACAAACATCCCAATCGATGAACATCCCTGGGGCAGGGGGTTGATGTGCCCTTGGTGACATCCTTTCCCTCCTCAGGCACAAACAATACAGCACAGAACAGACATTTAGCAGCCAGTGGTAAAGGGATCAGGGAAAAAAGTCACCCAGGGTCTTCTTAAAAGGAAACAGAAAACAGCCAGTCTTGTATGAAATGTGTCCTGTTTCAACTTGACTGAACTGTGTCAAAATGGAGTCAGTGAAATATGTTATCAAAGAAAACATCACTTACAGTTCAAGAGGGCAGCTTGCTTTCAGATCTTAAACTAAAAGAACGAGGAAGGGGCCCTGCTCGAAATGTTAAGTGTTGACTAGTAAAGCTTTATCAGCATAATTTACAAAGAAATGAAAATGAGAAATAATATTTCAAGATCAAGATATGAAAGAGAGGAAAATGCACTCATGCTTAAGCATAGTGTGTAGACCAGTACTGAGTGTTGAAGGGAGGAGGAGAGAATGAGAGGGAAAGGAGGGGAAGAAAAAGAGGGAGGAGAAAAAAAGAGAGAGAAACAAAAGGGAAGAAGATCCTTGGCCCCTTTTCCAGTACCTACCTCCAGAAATAACCTTGAGTCCTTGGCAGAGAGGAGATGGACAAGCTGTTTTGCTCTGTGTTAAGAACCAAGAAACACATCCTTGGGACTGCAGCAACAACCCAGTGGGTAGGAGAACTTGCTGTATGAAGACCTAAATCCAAATCCCTGTGACTTCTGTGAAAAGACAAGCAGAGTGGACCATGTACCTAAACCCAGAGATGGGAGGTGGAGACAGAAGATGAGGATACCCTGTCCTAACTCTAGGTTCAGTGAGAGATCCTCTTTCAAGGAAATAAGATAGAGAGTCAGAAAGCAGGACACATAAGGTCCTTCTTTGTTGTCTGCATGCTCTGTTCCCAAATAAACACGTGGACACATGGCCCATACATAACATAACATGCACACATGACTGATTGATTATTTATTAATTGTTTTAAAAACAGTCAAGCCATACTCCATTCTGTCTGTGTCCACACGTCTCCCCATCCTGTGCTTCTCCATCCACTTAGGGAAGAATCCAGTAGACCCAGAACAAAGAGTGACAGAGAAGCAAGAAGACACAGTAAAAGTGTTGCATTCTGAGATACTTGGTCCGTACAGACCAAACTCCACCAGCCTGGGCTGGCAAGGAGAAAAGTCCACAACAAATGCATAGTAAGCAAGTCCAGGTGTGTCACAGAGAAGGAATTTAGCGTGTTTTTATGGGGTAGTGGTTGAGAGGTCCGACTGCCCATGTAGAAATACGGATCCTGTATTTATCAAACTGGCTGTCTTTGAAGAAGTCTCTGTTCTTTAGATGTTCCACCTACAAAACAGGAATAGCATTAGTGTCTAACAAAGCAGCAGAATTATTTTAAGGTTGAAAGACATTAGTGTGAGTTTTATTGATTCAATAACTGATATATAGGTGTCAGAAAAAATAGTATTATGACTAATTTTATCCAGCAGAAGATGGCTAAGTAGAGGAAAACATCTAACACTTAAATAAGAGTGCACTACAACTCAAGCTCAGAATTTCATGCTCCAGTAAAATGACAAATAAAATTTGGGGACTTGAGAATGGATTGCCATTTTCTTTTATGTTATAAACAAAAAACATTTACTAAAATAAAAATAAAGGGAAACTAACGACATGAAAGATTTCTCAAATGACTTTTTGTTTGAGCCAAATAATTTATTTCTATTAGATTGTCTGTACACTTTTGTCAACTTCTGCTGGATTGCATAAGAGTATATATACCCTTACAACTGGTCAGAACTGGCAACGATTAAAAAGTAGCTGAAGAGTTATGCTCATCAGCCAGCCTGCTAATTACAGATCTGAGGAAGAGCCATTGCCACACACAGGCAGAAAGAGGACCAAGAGCAAGATAGTGTCTCTCAGGTCAACAAGGCCTATTCATGTCAAGGACAACTGACAGCAAAGAAAACTGAACATGCCTTTAGAGAAAAAAGGGCACAGACCAAAATGTAGGGATTACAAAAAGATCTGCATATGAAGAAGCAGGGTAGCAGCATGTACATACTGGGGCATGGGGGCTGGGAAGAGTAAGGGGACATGCGTGCTTCTGCAAACTCACCTTCAAAAATAGCCCGGAAATACGTTTATTAAACAATGTTTTTATTTTTTGAAAATTTCATGCATGTATAAAAATGTCTTTTTTAATCTTATTACACAAAAAAGGACTTTAACTTAACCACATTATTATATTCATATACACATATATAAACACACATATATACATACACATGCATACATGTATATATGTGTATATATACACAGAAAGACACAAATGCATATACACATGCACAAATACACATACATTTATTCATACATATACATATGCACATATATATGCTCACACAAAAAGATACATACACACAAATATATATATTTCTGTACACATAAATATGTATGCATATATATATGCTATATGCAGTCACATATAAATGTACATATATAATATACACACCAATAAACACATAATGATGCACATATATGTATGTGAGGGTATGTATGCATGTATGTACAAAAGTGTGTATGCTCATCACCCATTGACTTTGTATTTGACATGCCACTACTCACACCAGTGTGTCTGCAGCATTCAGTCCTCAGCAGAGCACTCATAGTTGCCTGCTGATTCATGGGAAACCTTTGATCGATGAACTGCTCCTGCTCTTTGCTACTGAAGTCACACACCATGCCGTCCCAAGTTCTCCTTGGTCTACTTCTCAACTGTTTTCCCAGGGTACATTTGTGTTATGTTTTTCATCTTTCCTGTGTAGCTTCTGCTTAAGAGGGCGTCAAACACAGGGTTAAAGGGCTATGTAGTATTCCTAAGTGT
>JADRCD010235601.1:0-29794 GCA_019843815.1 Montemys delectorum
CTCAGTCCGTAATTACTGCACAAACTTAGTACCTGAGTTATGATCCCTAGCATCCATGTGAAAGAAGGTACAGCAGCAGATACCTGTACTGTTAGCTTTACAGAGGCAGAGAGAGATGTATTTCTGGAGCTCACTGGCCAGCCAGCTGAGCCAATCAGTGACCTCATCTGTAGTGACTGCGGATGATGGCACCCAGGGTCAACCTCTTGTTTCACTCTGTGTACATGCTCTACCCAGCACACACACACACACACACACACACACACACACACACACGCACACGCACACACACCAGAGAGAGAGAGAAAGAGAGAGAGAGAGAATGAGAATATGAATCTTTTTAGTATGTCCTTGTCAAAGCTCTCCCTGCTGTAGCTCTTGGAAGATAGGACCACTCCACTGTAGGTTTTTAAATTCTTTTGTAAAATTTAAATATTGTTGCAGTAACTGAAGGAGCCAAAAGTGAGAGTTTTTTATGTCACAAAATGTGCCCATCAGCATGTAGCTTACAAAATGAAGCTTGGATGATGGCTTCTGCATTTAGGTAGAGCTGTAGACTCCACAGCTAGGTTAGGAGTACAAAGTCTGTCTGGTTCTCACTAGTTTTTGAGCCTGCTTGCATAGTCGAGTCTAAAATGTCCATTTAAGAAATAGCTCAAGGGCTGGTGGAAGGGCTTAGCCAGAAAAGATGCTTGTTAGGCAGGCCTGATGGATGATGTGAGTTCAGTCTGTGAAAACTATACAAAGGTCAAGGAAAGAACAGGCTCCATAGCACTGTAGCATATGCACACAACAACAACAACAACAGGCTCCATAGCACTGTTCCCTGACCTCCACTGTAGCATATGCACACAACAACAGCAACAACAACAACAACAACAACAACAGGCTCCACAGCACTGTTCTCTGACCTCTGTAGCATATGCATATGTCAACAACAACAACAACAACAACAACAACAACAACGACACAATTCTTAAACAGGAAATTGCCCAGCTGCTATTAATTGTACCCTATCCTCCAAAGATTCCGCTGAAGTCATCGTCTCCGCCAGAGCAGCAATAAATCCAAAACCCTTTGGAGAAATTAAGCAACTTACACGAGGAAAGGCAAACATTTGAGAGACAGTGCCTCTCAGGATGTACACACACCATGTATTTGGAGCTGGATTTTTCTCAGCAGTGTATTCCTAAGATGTTCACATCAGTAAAGCCTTTTTCCACGGCCTAATTTTAGTAGCTTAAAAGTGGTGGCTTTACAGACGCTTAAATTCACAAAACGTCTGTTGGTCCTAGCTGAAAACCCACTTCGGAACTGCTGCAAACTAATCCATAGCGGTTGCCTTTGCCTTCTCTTCTCCCTACCGTCTCAGCATCCTTCCTGAGACCCTGGAAATGCTTCAGAGTCACAGGACTCCTTTGCCTTAGAAATACTTTTCCAGTCGGAGGCAGTGAGCATGGTAATTAGAAGCAGGGTTTGGATTAGGGCCTCCTAACTTCAGACCCCAGCCTTCTTAGCTCTCTGAGTGTGACCTTTGGACACACCCATTGATAGCTCTCAGGACTAGTTTCCAGGGGTGTGCGTTGGGATAGACATTGTAGGGAGCTCCCAGCAAGGCCTGCAGGATTGGATAGAGTGATTGATGCATGTTTGTAATGCACCTTACCCAGCGTCTAGCACTCAGAAAATACTGTCAGCATTCTTACGAATCCTGCTATCACACGCCTAAGTGGTCACTTCCAGGGGAAGCTGATTCACAGCATTTCCTCACAGATATGTATTTCCTCACAGGTTGCTGTTTCTTTTTCTTTGTGTGTGGTCATGTCTGTGGGGGAGAACTTGTGTGAACTTAGTGACCGCTCCTGTCTTAAGCTTTGGGTAAGCTACCGGTGTGAAAGCCTTTCTCCATCTTCTGAGTCTGTCTACATGATCTGTGCTGTTGCAGGGAAGGAAGCCTGTGATGTAAACTCTCGAGTGCTGCCGCGCAGAATGGTGGCTTAAAGCACCAAGGGAAGGAGGGGAGCAGAAGTGGGTTTGTTTGTTTGTTTGTTTGTTTGTTTTTGAGAGAACACTGGTTGCTTATGCTGAGTTTCCCTTGATATTGGTGAGTTGTAAGGGTATGAGCTATCTAATTTTAGGAGACCCGATGAGGCTAATGGTTCATGGGCTAATGATGTGTGTCCGCGTGTCTTTCTACCTTTCTAAATGGCACCTCAGATTTCACCTTCACCCACTCCCACTCTGCTCACCATATGTAGTTCTGGCAATGTTGACAGGCAGGCTAATGAGCTCTGTTCCTTGTTTCTAATTTGACACATTTAATCTGGCTTTTGTGATTTGAGGCTTGTTACCTAGCCCTTAATAAGTCCTCCCTCCTTCCCTGCAGACGATCGGCAGGACCTGAAGCCACACGGCAGCGAGCAGTCCTGAGGAGTAGTTGGATGCTTAGACCAGGTGCCTCAGGGCTTCAGCTCATACATACACTTCGTAGACCAGGCTGTACCCGCTTTAAAAGTTAGAGACCCAGATAATATGTGTTCATTTTCGAGGGAGAAATTAAAGGATAGGATTCTAACATAACCTAGTAAGAAGGATCTGGGGAAAAAATATGTGGAGTTTGAAGTACATCCACAGGTCTTTAAATTTAGTCTTGTGTCTCTTTCAATAATAAATTATTGAAATATTCCTGGTCATATTTTTAAGAATCTTCTTTGTATGCAAATATATGTACGTTAAAAACCATCCTGAAAGGGTCCGTTGGTGAAGTGCTTACCGCACAAGCACGAGGTCTTGAGTTTGGATCCCCCGCAGCTGCTGGCATGGAGATGTGAGTGTAATCCAGGGAGGTGTGCACACTAGAGTCCTTGGAGCGTACTCTCCAGCCCAATAGGTGAGGTCCAGGTTCACTGAGAGTCTATTAAAAATAAAGGGATGGAGCAATGCTCAGTGCTTAAGAGCAGTGGCTGCTCTTCAAGAGAGGACCTGGGTTCGATTTCAGGCACCAATATGGAAGCTCACAACCAGCCATGCCTCCAGTTCTGGGGAATCCAAGAACTTCACATAGACATGCATGCCGGCAAAACAGCAATGCACATACAATGAAAATAAATAATAAATAAAAATTAAACTGTCGAGTAAAACATCTGCTATTAAACATTGGCCTCTACCTGCATGCTCAAACATATGTATGCACACCCAAAAAACATGTGATCATACACACACGCACACACTCCTCATCAATACATTTGTATGAATTGTATTGATCAGAAGGATAATTTTTGTTTTTCTTTTCCATAATACTAGATATAGCCATCCTGGAAATTTCCATTAAATATTTGCATATGTTCAAGGGGATGAGGCCAGTTTTTAGCCTTGGGGGTTCTGCTTCCCCCAAGGGAATCTTCAGTGGTTGGTCATATTGAGTTGGAAAAAGAATGGAGTGTTCTGTGCTGCTTAAATAGAGATTTGACTAATGAGTAAAGATGGCATGGATGAGACAGTGTATTTAACCTGAATATGAAAATGCGTGGACACCTGGCCCACTCCCTCTCCTCTGCCGAGCCTGATCCCCGCCATGCCACTACTTGTTCCATCAGCTGTGGAGAAAGTAAACTGAGGGCCTGTCATTACTTCTGAAAAAAAATAAATGGACCCAAGGAGGGCCATTAGAGCAGTAGGAAGAGAGACTGGAGTTTAAATCAGACCCGGAATTGGGGAAAATTAGACATTTGGAGTCAAGCTGTGAACTGCTGTATTAATCTGACTGTGTTGGTCCTTCCTAGGAGAGAATTAAGTGGTCCTACACAAACGGGAAGGTGGGTTCTTTGCCTCCATCCCTTACTTGGGAGTGTCCAGTTTGTGCTAATTCCCACACTTCCAGACCGAATAGGCAGAGGATGAAGCAGCCCAGACTACAGTAGAGATTTATTTATGCTTTAATATGCCATGTAAAGCCACTTGTTTGTTTCAAAATTAAGATGCAACCCCCAGGAAAGGAACCAGTTGAAGAGTTAAGCAGTCTTCACATTACCGCAGCTGCTGCATCTGTCCCTGTCTGCCAGATGGGGTTTTGATGGGATGAATCTCATTGTAGGAGAGATGGATGAGGTTTTCTTGTGTTTTTCTCTGGGATTGCCTTTGCTTCAGATGATATGATAGCAGACATGTCTGCTGAAGTGAATACATTGAATAGATTGGCATGGCTTCTTCCTTTCCAACTGTTTGAAGTCATGTGTCATTGAAAACATAGAGTTTGCACATAAAATTATTTTTCTAGCTTATCTTACAAACACACACAGATGTGTGCATATGGTCTCTATAATAATATGACAAATTGGGACATACATAATCAGTTACCAAGAACTTAGATCTCCCCTCTTTCAATATAGATGAAATCTCCAGTTTACTATCGTCCCCTTCATTCCCTAATATCTTGGGAATCATTTTTCTTAGCTGCAGTTTCTGATCAATGAATTAAGGAGCACGAATATGTACTTTTATTTAGTTAAAGACAAGCCGTATATGTTGTGTTCAGTTAATAGATATGTAAACCCCAGGTGGTGGGCCAGACCTTGGTAGGGAGGAAAGTATGGGTTCATAGTACTTAAGTGTGCTATAGAATCTCTAGCGAGATACTTGAGGAATTTGTTTATGCTAATCAAAATGTAAAGCCTCAATAAACATTCATTTTACTTCCATTCTTGTGCAAAGCCTTTTCTTTTTGTGCTGTAATAACAGGACCCTCTAGAGGGCAGTAGAGAGCAGCTTGCTAATAGGGTGCCTGGGGCAAAGAGGCTGTTGGAACATTCTCAGCTTCCTTTTCCTTTTTCTCCCACTGTAACTCCTGAGAGTACCAGGAGCTTGTGGGAAAAGTGTGTGTGTGTGTGTGTGTGGGGGGGGGGGGATGGAAGTCGTGTTCTTGAGCTTGATTTTCTTTATCAGTATCTGCAGGAATCAATGTGAAGTATGTGTAAACATGATGCTTGCAGGGTTTGGTGTCTTGAATCAAAGTAAGCACATGTCTTTTGAATGACAGCTAAATGCACAACAATAGTGCTATGGTCTTGGTACGGGAACATTGTGAAGGGAATCTGGAGTTTGTTCTCCTGTCTTTCTGAGGTTTTATGACTGATTTCTTTTTAGACCAAGCCTGGATTAATTTTATTCCTAAACATCCCTAAATGTAACTTGATACATTCATTTATGTGGATTTTTTTTTCTACCAGGAAGTAATATGAGGTAGTGGTGGTGGTGGGGGGAGAGTTTAAAGAAACAACCTAGGTTTCTTTAAGTGTGACTTTTTGATATCTTTATATTTTATCTGAACAAGAAATAATTTCAGCCAGGAGGTGGTGGCGCATGCCTTTAATCCTAGGTTTCTTTAAGTGTGGCTTTTTAATATCTTAATATTTTATCTGATTGTGTGTGTGTGTGTGTGTGTGTGTGTGTGTGTATAAATAAGTAAGCAAAATCTCAAAATATTTTGAGCATGCATGAGTGTCATAAGAGGAAGAACTTAGAATTGCTTGCAAAACTGAAACCCTGTCATGAGAAAATTCTAACTCTGGAGAAAGTCATCCACCTTTACCCTCTACACAAGTAATTCCCATGCTATAGGTAAAACCATCACGTGATCAAACTCAATTACAGTATGGCTAAGTAGAAGTGAACACCATATAAATAATTTCTATTATAATACATTTATTAGTAATTTTTAGGGTTTTAAATATTGAGCTGGGGAGAGGCAGAAACAGGTGATGTCTGTGAGTCCAAGGCCAGGATGCAGAGGATGCAGAGGATGAGACAGAGAAGAGCATTAAGTACCCACAGCAGCCAGACTGGACCAGAAGGAATGGTCCAGTACATTCTTAAACAGTTTAAAAGCACACGGAAGAATCACTCTCTACACTTCACAAAGTAACAAATAAAATATTGTGGATGAAATTATTTCTTGTTTTTTTTGTTTTTTTTGGTTTTTTTGGTTTTTCAAGACAGGGTTTCTCTATGTAGCCCACGTGTGTGTGTGTGTGTGTGTGTGTGTGTGTGTGTGTGTGTGTGTGTATGTGTGTGTGTTTGTCTGATTATATGTTTATGCATCATGTGCATATAGTGCCCCATGTGGCCAGCAGAGGGTAGTAGATCCCCAAGAACTGAAGTTACAGAAGTTGTATACTACCATAGTCAATGTTAGAATTCCTGACTTCTCCTCTGCCCCTTGTTTGTACATCTTTAATATATATTTAAAACGTTTTTGAGGGTACTAGGAGAAATGCCCTGTAATTTCTGTTACCATTCTGTTACCCAGTTCCTAAGTTTGCAGCTGGACAATATTTCCAGAGATAGCATGATCAATCTTCCTTCTTTTCGTTGACTATGCTAAACAATGAGTAGAGATGGCTTTAGAGTGGAGGTGATGCTATGTCACTCCTCCACATATCAGATGAGAAAAAAAAGCAATATATGCTATGATTTTTATTCTTTAAGACTTAATATTTAAACTTTATTTTATGAGTGTCTTGCTTGCATGTATTTCTTCTGTGCGTGTGGGTGAGTGATGCTCATAGAGGTCAGAAGACAGCAAGCATTAGCTCTCAGGGAGCTGGAGTTATGGATGGTTGGGATTGAATTACCAGCACAACCTCCGTGTGGGTACTGGGGATAATACCTGCGTCCTCTGCAAGAACAACAAGTGCTCTTAACCACGGAGCCAACTCTCCAGCCCTGGTCTTTCTTTTTTAAGCAGTCGTTTGTTATTCACGGATCTTTCCGCTCTTGGTCTTGATTTCCCTGTTATTCTTACTCACAGAACCTAGACTTCGGTCAGAACGATTCATCTCAGCAAAGCAGGTATGCCTCCAGTCGTCTCTGCTTAATCAGAGACGCTCTAAGCGAGACTAGTCTCCTGTTCTCTTTCCTGTGTCTAGGGATTGGTAGAATGTCTTCTCTGGCCTAAATCCTCAGAACCACAGAAATTGACTTTGGTGGAACATACCTGTAATCCCAGAAGTCAGGAGATGGAGTTGGGAAAAGCAGAAGTTACATAAACCTATAAGACCCTATTTAAAAAAAAAACAACAAAAACCAAAAAAACCCACGAGGAAACCAACAACAAAGACTTGTGACTGGCTCAGTGGTTGAAGCGCCTGTTCTGCATGCGTACAACCCTAGTTCGAATCCCCAGCGCCCGTGTGAATGTATGAATGCTGGGTAGGCATGTGACCCGCTTGTAATTCCAGTTCTCAGAACTCGAAGACAGAAGATATACAGAGCAAGGTGGTTAGCTAGACTAGTCATATCAGTGAGTTTTGGCTTCACTTGGAAATCTGTTTGTCAATGAACAAGGTAGAAATCGATTCAGAAGATTACAGCTATCAGCTTCTGGTTCTCCGCCTTCACTGTGAATTTTTAAACATGCAAAACAAAACAATAATAAGCAACAAAAATACGATTGGCTTAGAGGTATGCATGTGACCCACCTCTTTGCTTCTATTTTGCTTCTATTAAGAAGCAAACAAGAGCTACAGGCTGCATGCCTCCCAGGAGATCCTCAGTAACCAAAGACATAGACAGGAGCCTGGCACGGCTGGCCTCTGAGAGGCCCTACCAGCAGCTCACTGAGACAGAAGCAGATATTAGACCTAACCATTGAGTTGAAAGTCAGGGGCCCCTATGGTTGAATTAGGGGAAGGATTGAAGAAGCTGAAGGGAAGGGTGACCTCATAGGAAGGACAACACTCTCAACTTACCCAGACCACAGGGTGCTCCCAGGACACTCAACCACCAACCAGGAACACACACAGGGCAGTCCGAGGCCCCTGTCACAAAAACAGCAGAGGTCTACCTGGTCAGGCCTCAGTGGGAGAAGATGGGCTTAATCCTTGAGAGACCTGAGGCCCCAGGGAAGGAGGAGGTCTGATGTTGGGGGGGAGTGGGCAGTAGGGGAGCACCCTCTTGGAGGTAAGGGGGAGAAGGAATGGGATGAGCAACTGTGGGAGGGAGGACTGAGGTGGGGCAATGACTGGAATGTAAATAAATACAATTTTTTAAAAAAGATTTATTTATTTATTTTATGTACATATATGAGTATACCGTAGCTGTATGGATGGTTGTGAGCCACCGTATGATTGCTGGGATTTGAACTCACGACCTTAGGAAAAGCAGTCAAGGTGCTTACCCACTGAGCCATCTTGCCAGCTCTACAATTTTTTTTTTTAAAGGAAGTACGTGAGAGAGCCCATTTCTGAATGAAAGAAATTACTCATTTCAACATTCTCTCCTGCTTCCTGCTTTAAATACAGATCTAGAAACCATCTTATGGGAGTGAGGTGGAAAGGTGGGTATGGAAACTGAGCTTGAGAGCAGAGTGGAATAGACCACCTTGTTAAATAACTGAGTCAGCTCCCCAGACCACGCCCTCTTCTATACCTCCGGGTTCAAACAAACAAAAACGAACAAGCTTCTCACTATTTAAGTAAGCCCTGGTTTCTTAGGGATTCTCTTATTTTCAGCCCAAGTTTTCTAATTCATAAGTACTCTTAGGGCAAAGGCAGTTGAGTGAAATGAGAAGTGTATTAGTCAGGGTTTCTATTCCTGCACAAACATCATGACCAAGAAGCAAGTTGGGGAGGAAAGGGTTTATTCCACATTGCTGTTGATCACCAGAGGAAGTCAGGACTGGAACTCAAGCAGGTCAGGAAGCAGGAGCTGACGCAGAGGCCATGGAGGGATGTTCCTTACTGGCTTGCTTCCCCTGGCTTGCTCAGCCTGCTCTCTTATAGAACCCAAGACTTCCAGCCCAGGGATGGCACCACCCACAAGGGGCCCTAGCCCCTTGATCACTAATTGAGAAAATGTCCCACAGCTGGATCTCATGGAGGCACTTCCGCAACTGAAGCTCCCTTCTCTGTGATAACCCCAGCCTGTGTCAAGTTGACACACAAAACCAGCCAGGACAAGAAGACAGCCATATTTTTTTCCTCAGTCTTGCTTTTTTATATAAATATTATTTTCTTTTGACTTGAAAAGAGAGGCAGATGTTGAAGAAATGTAATTAAACTCTACATATATGTGGTTAAGTTTTAATTTTTAATTGAACCAGAGCCCTGAAAGCGTGTGGTAACAGAAAGGAAATAATAGGGCCTGCCTTGTTTAATTAAATCATCCGAACTCCTCCTGTATAGTCAAGCATCAGAGGTAGCAGGCCTGCATTACTCCAGGCTTTCAGCATTGCTGTTTCCATTTCCCCCTTAACCGTTTGTTTTCTTCTCTTGTCTGGTTCTACAGCTCTAGACTGCGCACAGGACCATATGAACAGCAAGCTGGCTCAGAGACTCTCAAGAGAATATGACTATTTTTAGAGTGGCTGAAATAATCAGGAGTCTGTGTTTGTATGTGTGTGTGTGTGTGTGTGTGTGTGTGTGTACTTGCAGGGTGGAGGTCATGGTCCAGTTTTGTCTTCAGTTGCTCTCCACCATGATTTTTTGAGATAGGGTTTCTCACTGAACCTGGAGTTCATTAATTGGCTAGACTGTCCACCCCAGCATTACAGATGCATTCCACTATACCTGTTTCTTTTTCTTTCCTTTTTAATAAACGTTGGTGTTGGGGATCTGAACTCAGGTCCTCATGGTTGCTATCACTATTACCCCAAGCCATTTCTTTGGTCCTTAGAGACTCCTTTGTTAGTGATGGTGACCTTTATAGGTAGTTCCAAGGATGACAAATGAATTTGCTTAAGGAACGTGGCTTTCCTGGGTGGTAACTAGAATGTTTCAATAAAGCAGTCTTGGCAAGCCTTTGCCTCTTTGTTAGCTGAGTTTCTAAGCCTCAGGTTTAGTTCCCTCATCATTTCAGGGAGTTAAGTCTATACTGCCACTGTCTGCTCTGCCCTGTGTTATCCTCAAAATGTTAGGAGATAGTGTGTATCAGACAGGGCTTTACCCAGCTGGATACTTTTGTACTAACGTTGTTACAATGGTTAGAGTCTGGCACTATGTGAATTCATTTCTACATAGTATTTGCTTGAGTAATTACTGTCTCATGCTGGTTGTTGTGGGTTTTTGTTTTGTTTTGTTTTATTGGTTTTTTTTTTTTTTTGCTGTTGTTGTTGTTACTTTCTAATTTCTAAAACAGAGTTTTCTTACTGAATGAAGACTCAGACCTTTACAGTTATAAGCTTTTACAAAATTAGTTTTAATTGGGTCAGAGTTAATTAGATTGTAGTCTATTTCACTCCTTTTTATTGCTAAGAGTATTAAATATGTTATCATTTTGTGAGGAGATGTCATCCGATATTGATTAGGAGTCAAGGCAGAGGCTTACTGTTTAAAAACTAATTGGCTTCAGTACCTGCTGGAGCCTTCCTGGAAGAACAGTGCTTATGTGATTGAACGGCTTTTTGCTTGCGTTCTTTTTTCCATATATAAATTCAAAGGAAGTTTGTAAAGAATAACGCTGCCTTAGGCAAAATAATACTAAAGCAAAGGACTATGTTTCTTCCAATAGTGTGTTTTTAGGAGAAACATGGCCCTGAACACATCCTCATCTCTCTGATGAAGGTTGGGCTTGAGGACCTGAACTAGGTTGGTGAGCATTGGTCCACTTCCCACACAGCAGCAGCCGTGCTCACAGCAGAAAACACGTTGTGCCATTTCCCAATGGTAGATCTGGGGAGGTGGCTCAGCCAGTGGTGGCTGGCTGCACAAGTGGTAGAGCCTATGAGACAAGTTGACATTCCAGTGCACATGGGGGAAGTCTCATAAGGCCCCACCCCCAGAGGAGTAGCTACAGGCCTTTAATGGCTGCTGAGAAATGGAGAATCAGTTTTCTCCTGGGATGACCCCCCAACAGGTTATCTGATCCCAAGTGCTCATCCCCAAACACAAACACATGTAAGTGACATTAACCAGACTCTCAACAGGTTGGATTTATGAATGTACATGCATGTGTGTGTGTGCTTGCATATGTGCCTATGTGTAACAATAATAAAGTAAAAGAGACCATGATTTTGAGAAAAAGTTGGGGGAATATTGGAGAAGATAAAAATGATGTAAATATAGTTTCTTGTATATATGAAATCCTCAAAAAACGAAAAAAATAAGAATACATGGCACTTTGATAATGAGATTAATTTTTTTAAGTCATGTATAGTGCTATACACCTGTAACCCCAGTGACCCTAGTACTGGAGAGGCAGAGACAGGGGAGGGGGATTTCTGAAGTTAGCTGGCTAGCCAGTCACAATCTTCAGGTTTATTTGAGAGACTGCTCTCAAAAATAAGGTAGAGAGTATGCACACACCTGTATACATTTACAGATATGTCACACGAACAGGCTCAAGTGCATGCACACAGCAGTAGCATCCTCCCTCTGAGGAAGATCTGCCTTACTGTGCATTTGACAGCCCTACATGATCTGTACCTCCCTGGGTCCCCAGCACTGGGTTAAACCCTCTTCACCCTTCACAGGGTGCCGGAGCTCCACTGGTGTTTTAGTCAGGGTTCTCTAGAGTCACAGAACTTATGAGTAGTCTCTATATAGTAAGGGAATTTGTTGATGACTTACAGTCTGTAGTCCAACTCTGCAGCAGCTGTGAATGGAAGTCCAAGGATCTAGCAGTTGCTTACTCCCACAAGGCAAGCAGGTGAAGAAGAGAGAGCAAATCTTTCTCATTCCAATGTTCTTATGTAGGTCTCCGGCAGAAGGTGTGGCCCAGATTAGAGGTGTGTGCCCCCACACCTGGATCTGGGACTTGCTTTGTCCCAAGCTGACCTTGAACTCAGAGATCTCCCTGTCTTAATCTTCTGGGATTCATAGCTACTGTGCCTCGAGATATCCAAGCCAAGATCCAGGTCTGAAACTTGTATCTCCCGGCCTCCAGATTAGGATCACAGGTGAGCCTTCCAATTCTGGATTGTAGTTCATTCCAGATATAGTCAAATTGACAATCAGGAGTAGCCACTACGACTGGTTTTTCCTCGTTTTCCGTTTGCCTGGTGTTAAAAACCTCTTTTCACAGATCTTTACGTGACTGGCTACTGCTTTCGGTCAGAGTCCCAATGTCACCCTCATTAAAGCGCTTGTCTACACTCTTCTGTCTAAAGCAGCAGCCCTAAGTCCAGGCCACCAACACACTGTCACATCACTCTGACAAAAATAAAATATGAATTTGAGATTCTTCTGTCTACATTTTTGCTGTCTTATTTGTTTAGATAAAACCCTGCTTTGGCTACCTTTGTTATGCATCCTATTTTGCCTGTATATAAGGGGGTGGGGAGGCTGGGCACCTCAGGGCCTGGGACACAAAATAACTTTTAATAATGACTTCTCAAGTCAAACAAAAATAATGGAATAGCATTAAGTGTACATCTGAAAATATTCACCAAGAGACTGATGTTTGGTTCTGGGGGGCTGAAGCCAGGACCTCAAACATGTTAATCACATTGTACTGCTGAGCTACACTCCATACTACATTGAGTCCTCTCTTTTATCCTAAAGTGTCCTCCTCCTTGGGAACTCCAATTTAAATAAATCTCTGTTTCTTTATTTTTTTAAAAAATTCACATAAAGATCAAGTACCTGTTGGCATCCATGGATCCATTAATGCATCTCAAGTATCTGAAGCCGAGCCGTCATACTTTGTGCTCTGCGGATGGTTGGCTCTAATGAAATGCCATTAAAATAGGTATACTTATCAAATAATTCATAACTTGCTGCAGTTTCGAACCCCTTTAGAACATTCCATTACCATATTGAGGGTACTTGTAAGTCCCAGAGTGTAGAAAGTTCCATTGCTTCTACTTCATAAATGACTGTATGTATGGGGCCTTCCCTATGTGGCCTTCCCTGTACTTCCCTCTGGGTGACTGTTAATATTGAGTTGAATTACGCCCTTTCTGCTTTGTTTTCTAGTTTGTCACGAAGGGCTGTTAAAAGAGAGAGTGGGGTTTTCATGGCTCTCTGGAGAGAACTTGGAGTACTCAGTATACTCAGCGAATATGTAGATGTCCAGGAAGGCTCACCCCGCATAAGAACTCTTCCAAGCTCCCAAGGGTAGAAGGTACCAGTGACTCTGAGCCCAGTGATTGAGAAGTTGTGCTTGGATGCACTTTCTGACAGTGGTATGCTTTATGGGCTACTTTTGGATCGGCACATAAGAAATACCATTATTCTTTTTCTCTCTGTTTTCAAAACACAACCTGTGAGGTGAGAACAGCCTTAATCAGAGCGTTCTAGTCATGGTGGGAGCTACAGAGCCTTGGTTTCTTTAAACAACACAGACAGACAGACAACACGTGTTTGCCTTGCGGAAGAGTCCTTCAAGACTTTGGAGTGCTTCTGATTCCATTCACCCCCCTCTCTAGGAAGTGTTCCAAGGAGTCCTTATCTACTGCCAGTCAGGCTGTGTCTTCGCCAGGTAGTTAGCACCCTCACTCATTGAATATTCCTTCTCGGGCTTCCATTTTGCCATAATTGAATTCAAAAGGAGGGGTGCTCATTGTGAAATATTAAGCTGAGGTGTTTTATCTAAAAAGCATTGAATTATCTTATTCTCCAGGTGGCATAGTTTAAATAAGATGGAAGTGTAAATCTAATCAAGAACACAACTATGTCTATTTTATACTGCATAGATTCTTTAGAACACACTGATTCATATGCAGCAGTATAATTCATTTAATCTCAAAAGCCTTTGCATAATTTTATATTCCCGTTCTATACTTTTTTTTTTTTTTTGCCAAGTATATGTTCATGTAAATTACTTTTTGCCTGCTATACTGGCTCCAGAACAGATTTGAGTAGCAATGGAACCATTAACCCTTTACATAACTGTCTTTCTCTATCTTTTGTTTTTGCTAATTAGATTACTTGAAATTGGGCTTTTAAATATTCATTTTATTTCTAATTATGTGTGTGTTGGTATGCATGAATAAGTGCAAGTGCCCACTGAGGGTGTTAAATCCCCTGAAGTTGGAGTTCCAAGCAGTTATATTTTACCCAGCACGAGTGCTAGGAATTAAACTTGGGTCCTTTGAAAGAAAGGGTAGGACACGCTTTTAACTGCTAACAAGATCTTGCCATTTGGTTATTTCTGACCAAGATCTTGTGATGGTTCATTTTATGTCAGTATGACACAAGCCAGAGTCACTGGAAAGGAAGGAACCCCAACTGAGAAAATGCCTACATAAGATCTGTAGGCAAGCCTGTAGGGAATTTTCTTAATTAGTGATTAATGGATGAGGGCCCAGCCCATTGTGAGTGGTACCACCCCTATGATGATGGTTCTGAATCTGTATGGTTGAGTAAGCCATGAAGAGCAAGCCACTAAGCGGCAATCCTCCATCACGCCTGCATCAGCTCCTGCCTTCTGGTCCCTGCCATCTTTGAGGACCTTATCTTGAGCACCTTCAATGATGAACAGTTATGCCAAAGCATAAGCCAAACAAACTCTTACCTCCCTAAAGTGCTTTTGGCCATGTGGTTTTGTCATAGCAGTAGAAACCTTAAGTAAGGCAGAATGTAAGGATATTTTGTTCCACTTTGTGTCACCTTCGTAGGTTGTCATTGCCATCTTTGTCATCCTGTTGTCGTCCTTGTCTCCTCTCCTCCTTCTCCTCCTCCCTTTCTTCTTCTTCCCTCTTCTTGGTCTGGTTTTTCAAGACAGGTTTCTTTTGTATAGCACTTGCTGTCCTAGAACACTCTCTGTATATCAGGCTGACCTTAAACTCCATGTATAATTCATTAAACTTAAACTGCATTACCACACTCAGTTCTTCTTTGTGTTTTTAGTCTGTAGATATTTATAGTTGCACACATTTGAAGTAGCTCTTATTGTTATCCCTGTTTCTCAGACAGAAAGAGCAAAGCATACAGAGGTTATGTGGCTCTTCCTAGGTAACACAAAGAGAAAATCAAGTTTCAAATCCAGACATCATTGTTTCGGAGTCTGTGAATTCAACCATTATGTTCTCCTGCTTCTCTTGAATGGGGAATTGATAATTCCTAGGGATGGATTGATTCAAACAAGTTAGACTGGGAACATAATTGGAGTTCTTTCTTTCTGAGCGTATTGAAGAGTCAAGTTGTGGTCCTTGAGATTTTTAGATTAGGTACAGCTGATCTAAACTCAAATTGTAGTTCTTGGGATTTCTAGATCAGGTACAGAAATCAGATTTTAGATTATCAGATTTTAGAGATCAGAGATTTTTTAGATCAGGTCTTTGGGATTTTTAGATAGGTACAGAGATTTAGTTCATGGGTTGTAGTAATACTAGGTTGGTGTGTGTGTGTATGTAATCATTTGTTCATTTGTTTAATATTTATTTATTGAGAACTTTTATTTTAGGCAGTATCTTGGGTAATAGGTATCAACAACAACAGAATAAGGAAAAAATCTCTTCTTAAGGTGTATACATTAGATTGTTTTCTGGTAAAAATACTTACTGACCTGAGTCATGTGTGCAGTAAAATTTCTTCCACAGACTTTGCACTTACAGCTGTTTTGAGATGATTCCAAAGAACGGGGTCCTGTACCTAAGACTCCTCTCTGTGTCTGACACAACTGGCACAAGCACCTGAGGTGATGAAGAATCATTGGATGTGCTGGTCACTTGTGAGATGAGATAGGATCACCTGTGTATGTTGTGTGGCGGTGATTTTTGTTGTTTTGGTAACCCCTTCTCTTGCCATCCCTCTCCACCACTGCCTTACAATTTCTACAGCAGAATGTGAGTTCACATACAAACAGGCGTGTGTGTTATAAAGCCTGGTACAGTCGGAAGAAAACTCTAATGTGTAGCCTTTTTTTTTTCCAGGTGTGGTTGCTTACACTTTTTTTTTCTGTTTTTAGTTTTTTTTAATTAGATATTTTCTTTATTTACATGTCATATGATTTCTCCTTTCCCAGTTTCCCCTTCAAAAAACAAACAAACATAACAAGAACAAACCCCTGTTGCCTCCCTCCTCCCGTTATTTGCCACCTCACCCTCTCCGGCTTACTGGCCCTGGCATTCCCCTACACTGGGGCACAGAACCTTCACAGGGCCAAGGGCCTCTCCTCCCGTTGATGATCAACTTTGGAATCCTCAATGTATAGCCTTTTTGACGATGTATTATATTCACGCTCATTAAACATGTCTGTAGGCTTGTTATTGTCAGTGTGTTGCTTAGAGTTTCAAAATGCTTTGTTTAAAATACTGTGTGTAGTTGATATTTTAGAAATGCATGCATACGCTGGCACACCTAACAATTCTCACAATTTCTAATCCAGAAATGCAGTAATTTTCACACATGGATTTTTTTTTTTTTTTTGCCACTTATAATGTGTCTCACTGACAGTTAAATACTCAAGGCTTTAATGAGGCCCTCCTACGTGATTAAGGTCTCATCGTGATTAAGGTCTCATCATTTTCTCTTTAGCATGAGTTCTACACCAAAACTGTGATCATGATGTGTTCTTCATGGTGGCGTTACTAACTTAGGCATTCGCTGTTGTTTCTCACTTAGTAAAATGAGTGAGATTTGTGTGTGGTGGGCTGTACATCTCACTTGTGTTGGATGGCGTTACTGGACATCCTATGAAAACAGTGTGGTGGTGGTTTCGATGAGAATCTTCCCAGTGGCTCAGATGTTCAAACACTTTACCTCCAGTTGGTGGCGCTGTCTGAGGAGGCTGTGGAATTTTTGACAGGTAAAGCTTAGCTGGAGAAAGTAAACCACATTTAGAAATACCATAGAGATACTGTTCATGATAAACTATCAGTATGCAGTCACTGATGAGGATAATAATGGTTAAATAATACAAGATGCATCATAGAAAGTCAGGAAACTGGGCTTAGTTCATGCTTACTCTATCTAAATAGCAAAACTAGGACGAACCCAAGAATGTAAAATTATGGATAGAGTAAGTGAATTGAATTTAATGTCATTGCTGTTAAAATAATGAAATGAATATTAACAGCATTCCAAAGTGTATTAATTGATATGCACTAGAGCTTTCATTTTGTGGTGTAAATGGTAAAAAGAAAGTTAGAAAATAGCATATATGATTGCACCGTAAATTAAAACATATTAAGAGTGTTATAAATATCTATTTTGTAAGAGCAAAATTCTATATGGAAAGCCCAGACATGCAGATATATGATACATGCATATATATGTTGTATATGCATGCATGCACGCACATGTATGCACATTTGAGCAAATCTATAACAGTATGTTTATATTGGATCAATAGACTAGTATTTATGATTTTCTGTATTAACCCATGCCTTTAGTTCTTTCTTTTTCATTTTTTAAATGATTCTAGGTTTTGGTTTTTTAACTTAAATTTTTTCAGTTTTTTTTAAATTAATTAATTAATTTTTACTGCCTAACACTTTTTTTTGGATAGGGCTATGTACTGAAAAGATGTTTCTGAAAGGATGGGGCCAGGAGTAGAGAAAGATCTGAGTAAGGGAGTAACAGTATGTTCGAGCCGTGAGGAAAGGATCATAGGCTGGACAGAGGATGGGAAGGAGGGAGGGAGGACGAATGAATAAGTGAAGGAGGAGGAACACTATGGCCCGGTTTGACAGGCAGTGGGAGACTGTCAAGGATGCCTAGATATAAACTTGACACTCTACCTGCTATTGCTGTGATAAAGCACCAGGACCAAAATCAGCTTTGGAAAGAAAAGGTTTGTTTCAACTCACAGCTTATAGTCCATCATGAAACAAAGTCAGGGCAGGGACTGAAAACAGAAACCTGGAGCCAAGGACTGAAGGAGGGGCCATGAAGGAGTGCTGCTCACTGGCTTGTCTCCACCGAGTACTGGGTTCCTTGAGACTTTATTACAGAGAGTTAGGAACTGTCAAGTGGATGCTAGGAATCAAACCTAGGTCCTCTGGAACAACAGCCAGTGCTCATAAGCTCTGAGCTATTTCTTTGGCTCCTCAGCCCGCTTTCTTATACCACCCAGAACCACCAGGTTGGCACCATTTATAGTGGCCTGATTCTTTGTACAGTAATCATTAAGAAAGTGTCCCCCATAGGCTTGTCTCCAGGCCAGTCTGATGGAGCTAGTGTAGTTGGTCTTAGCTACTCTGTGGGTTTTTCTTTTTCCCGCCTTTATTCCCCTACCACCTAGTTTCACCCTCTGTCACTAGATAGGATAGTAAAAAGGTTAGAGGAGAAAGGGAGAGAGATAGAATTCCCTGAATCTAATTTCTCTCTCTCTTCCTTCCTTCTCTCCCTCCCTCCCTCTGTCCCTCCCTCCCTCTGTCTCTCCCTCCCTCTGTCCCTCCCTCCCTCCCTCCTTCCCTTCCTTCCTTTTTTTTTTGTTTCTTCTTTGAGTATAACAACCAACAAACCACAATCAATCCCCCTGAACGACCAACACCCACCAACCCTCACTCTTGGGAGCCCTCTGAAGAGTTCCCAGAATTCCAAAGGTCACACAATCACAGAAAGTATGCTGGCAAAACGATGCCTCTGCTAGAGCAGGAGGCAAATCATAGTCAGCTACTGTGAAGCAGCCCCCTCTCCCTATACCTGAGATTAAAATGAAAAATATTCTTGCAATATTTCTTTGCTTTTTCAGAAACCAAAATTCCAGAATTCTCACTACAAGGTAGTTTTTTTGATTCGGGTCCCTTTTCCCAGATTACTAGCCTGAATCAAGTTGATTAAAAAAACAACAACATTAACCATCACACATAACAAATGATTTCTTGAGGAGCAATAAGAAAAAAGTGAATATTTTATTCACCTCCTTTTTTTTTATGTTGTGCTCCTTAATGCTGTATTGATTTTTGGCTTAACTCCTATATGTGTATATAAATTTGTCTTAGTTAGGGTTTTACTGCTGTGAACAGACACCATGACCAAGGCAACTCTTACAAGGACAACATTTAATTGAGACTGGCTTACAGATTCAAAGGTTCAGTCCATTATCATCAAGGCAGGAACATGGCAGCATCCAGGCAGGCATTGTGCAGGTGAAGCTGAGAGTTCCACATCTTCATCTGAAGGGTGCTAGCAGAAAACTGGCTTCCAGGCAGATGAGAGTCTCAAAGCCCACACCCACAGTGACACGCCTACTCCAACAGGGCCACACCTTCTAATAGCGCCACTACCTGGATCAAGCATATACAAACCATCCCAGAATTCTATAATAACTTGACCTCTGAATGTATTCAGAAGTCTATATTATCTTTGAGTACAGACCATGTTGCTTATTTATATGAGTTACAGAAATGAGAAGAAATTCAGTGGTCAGATGTTCCTGATATACATTGAAAGTAGACTGTACATGCGTGTCAAGAGTGGAAGTGTGGTGGTGGGAGAACAGTGGGAAGGACAGAGCAAAGCACCAAGATGACTTCACCCACCCTGCCTGTGGATATGACCGATTCTAGAGGTTCATCTTCGTCTTGTCCTGGAAACATGTCTTCAGGGATTTGCTACCAGCTCTTATTGTTAGGCTCCTTTTCACCACTGTAGGGAACTCAGATCCAGCCAGAATCTTTGTAGCAATATTTCAGAACTTTTTTCTACAGTGAGAATGCCTGGTTAGTCTCAATACCTATTCTTTAAAAAAAACAAAATAAAACAAATTTATGCTGACCATTGTGGTGTCACATTAACCATGGACAATGTAGTCTTATGTTCGTGTCATTGTGACCTTGACAAACATCTTGATGAATAGATTTACAGAATGAATTCCAAGTCCCAGAGGAAGAACGGAGAGACTTATACACGGATGAGATTGTTAGCTAAGACTTGGAAACTCTCTCCACAATCAGTCTGTTGTCATAATTAGACACATTTGACCAAGATCTTTCTTCTCAGCTTCCTTTGTTTCACTACCCTAGCTGCTGTATTATAGACTGAATAAATCTAGGACCAACAACTCTTGATTGTAGAAGAGGGCCTGAATCTGAGCTTGACTTTTCAGGATGCTGTCCAATCTCATCTCATGGCTGCTATTGGTTAATTCCGGGATCAGTTAGTGTTGCAAGCAGGACTGGTTAGAATCAACTGAAGGAGTTTTGGTAGTCCTATTAGAAAAGGTTCCTGGGTGTAAGATTGTTGTCTTGAGAATGTGAGGAGATTGTTAGATAGAGGCATTATAGGATACATAGCTGCACCTGTACCTATAAGATGGGAGTGGCCCCTGTCCCACCCTGCTTTTGTAACCAGGCCTGTTCGAAGTATTGCCAAATGCCCTCAAGGAAAAGGTTTTTTTTTAAAGACTATCCTTTGGCTTTTTAGTTATTTGTGTATATATCCGCTGTCTGTCTTTCTGCATTTTGTGCAAGCACATAGTATGGGTGTAGGTGTACGTGTTCATGTGTTCTTATGTGGAGCCCAGTTTCTGGAGTGTCTTTCTTAATCCCCCTTCTACTTTATGACGTTCTCTTGATAGCCTGGAGTTCACCTTTTCATCTAAACTGGCTTGTTCCCAAGCCCCTGGGAGCCATTTGTCCCTGTGTTCCAGTGCTGGGGTTACTGGTGCAGAGCTTCATGCCCAGCATTTATGTAGGCGCTGGACTCAGGCCACCGTGCCTTCATTGACTAGGATGTCTGCTTCTAATCTTGTCTTTCTGTAAAGTCTGGGAAGGTTCTCTTCTTTTCAAACTGCACCTGGTTCAACACATCTGGAAAACTCCTGTCAGTCTCCCCTTCCTGACTCGAATCTCTGTGGCCCTGTTAAGGGAAATGCTCACCTGTCCTGAATAGCAGAACATGGACAGATTTGGAGGGCCATTTTTCTGCCTACCATGTTTGTCAATATTTTTTTTGGTTTTGCTTGAGCTAGTTGACCTGACTTTCTGTTACAGCATCTAAGAGCTAGCTATAAAATGTTTGTGATATAGGTTAGAAAACTTCTCTTTAAATGTTGCTTCAATTCATACACTGGGACTTTCTTTCTAAACCCCAGCCTGTTTAGCACACACACAAAGCCTGGTACAAGGGAGGCCTCCTTGTGTGCTCACTGAACACCAGCCTTATTCTTTCCATTCATCTTGAGCCCCATGAAGAAGTGTTGTTAGAAGCCGTGCGCTGGGAACCGTTAGGAGACAGTTGTGAGGCAGGATGTGGAAAAGGCAGCAGACAGCCTCCAAGATACGTGGTTAAGTGGTTTCCAATGCTGAAGATTCGAGAGTCAGGTAGCAAGGGAGGAATTGCAGCCTCCCACTGTTCCTAGTACCCTGTGAAATGAGATAGTCTGTCTCTGTGTCGGCCTAATTGCAGCTCCTTCTGCCCGTTTCTTCTCTGCATTGCACACGGAGGTAAGTGCCCAACGAATCAATCCAGGGTGGGGAATAATTTATTCTTTTTATTGTCTTTCTCAGTGCAGCTTCTCAAGATGAAATACATCTTTGTTCTCAAGCTGGTTTGTGCTGTAGTCTGTGTTCTTCAACAGAGTGATTACATAGGTCCTTTGGGATTACAGTTCACTGGCCTGCAGCATTTCTGACAGGACCTCCGTCACCTTTGGTGTCCTTAGCAAATGTCCCAGATCTCCAGGCTGTTTCTGCGCCTGCTCTACTGTGCAGAGTCTTTTCCATGCTAGCAGGCAGATAGGATAGCTCCTAGCAAGATGGTGTCCGATGCGTCACTTCCAGAGGTGAGGACGAGAGGAGGCTTCTAGTTGAAGTAGTCCAAAGGTACCTGAGTTCTTCAGTTTGGTAAATGCTTTCTTGGCAGCCATTGTTTTTGTTTTGTTTTAGAATCTAATTTCAAAGACCTGAGCCCTCACATACCTTCAAGGGTAAGAAGAATGTCTGAAAGCGTTGCTCGAACAAACTGTTTTCAACACCTGGCTGCTCACGGGGCATCCCAGTGGAGAGAAGCAGCTGCATCCGCTCTAGTTGACTAAATTAACAAATGCCAAGCAGAACACATTCTACAGCCTCACCTTTCACTGCATTTTTTTTTTTTTTACTTAACTGCACAAAATCTTGGTTATAAAATAGTGTTTTCATATAATGAGCACACATAAATATTTCATTGATGCAATTATCTTTGACATGAAATAATTCCTCAGCATGGCTAGTGCCCGGGAGAAGTAATAAATCTGCTTCTTTCCCCCAAGTAATTTTTAGTTTAAACAAAATGTGTATTTGAAGCAGTGGTTCTGTGTGCACATGTCTATTGGTAGAAGCCATGTCATTCCCTGGAAAGTTCATGTGTCTGCTGGGGTAAGAGGTGCTCTTCAAGAGAAAACAGTGTTGCATTCCTGTAGTTAGGGTGAAATAAACAGACAGTGGTCTGGTTGGAATTTTCAGAGTCCCAAAAACATATTTAATTAAAGAAGCACTGCAGATTGTGTGCTTTTGCTTTCTGGTAACAAATTGAACTTTCAACTTTGCCCTCAAAAAGTAAAAGAAAGGCGGAGTGGGGCTGGGGATGGTCTGGAGAGAAAGAGTTGCAAGGAAACAAAGGAAAATCTTTGTTATCCTAAAAAAGTTATGACTACACTGCATATAAATATATATATGTGTATACACACACACACACACACACACACACACACACACACACACACACACACATATATATAGGGGGTTCTGGAAAATTGTTCCAGTCTATTTTACCATCTAAAGTTGTGTGTCCTTGAGGGAGATATCTAAGGTACCAATTTGCAAGCATCACTGATTAATACTTTACTTAACAGAAGGCATTTTTTTTTCTAGCCATGTCTCCATCTTGAAAGCAAATCTATGAACTATACTATATCTGCAAACTTTCTGTTTTGGCTTATTGTTGTTGTTATTGGTGGTGGTGGTTTTGTATGTGTGTGTGTGTGTGTGTGTGTGTGTGTGTGTGAGAGAGAGAGAGAGAGAGAGAGAGAGAGAGAGAGAGAGAGAAAGTGTTAGTTCACTTTCCTCTCGACCTTTTTGAATTTGTCGTCTTATACCTTTGAATCATTTTGTCTGTTGGTTCTAAGGCTAAGTCTGTCTGTGGTCCTTGCTGTATCAGAGTTTCAAGAAGAAAGGACAATTGTTAATATAACAGAAGAAACTGCCAGGTTCATTATCAATGGTAAATAGAAATTAGTAAGATCTAGATTGTAATTGTGGAGAGAGAGAGAGAGAGAGAGAGAGAGAGAGAGAGAGAGAGAGAGAGAGAGAGAGAGAGAAAACACGTGTGTGACATTATTCTCTGGGAGACAAGAAAAGGCATCTGTTTACTCCAGATAGAAAACTGATGACAGACCAAAGTAACAGTACCACCAAGCTACAATTTGGTAAGCAATGAGTTGGTTGGGATTACTAATTATGTATTGGTAAGAGTTTTTTTAATAGGATTAGGCACAACTCAAAGGTCACTGAAGTATCAGTAGATCATCTCAGCAAGGGAGGTAACTCATAAAAGCTGGAACCCTGGAGATCTCTGCTCTTCTTCAAGGCAGCTTGACAGGTTACACACTCTTCTCCACACAAGATTTTACTGCTTTTATAACTTTGGGCAAAGAGCCGTCTCGTGAATCTCCTAAGTTTCAGGAATTTCCTGACACTTCTGAATTACTTCCTTTTAGAACTTCCTGGATCCTAGCAAGCTTCCTTCAATACTAGAATGTTCCAATGTAGATCAAATTTCTTTACATGTTTTGTGTGTGTATGTATATGTGTGTGTGTGTACAAGTTATGATGATAACATAAAAGCTGCCATAAAACAAGTCGATGGTGTCAGAGAAGAAATGATTTAGGATTTGAGCCCTCAATAGAAAACCAATCTTAGGATTGTTGGTGATTCTGGAAGGATAGTGTCATTTGTTTGAGAATTTCACTATACATAAAAGGTGACAGTTTGCTGATTACAGTTTCATCCATATCAGCAGAAGACAAAAGACTCTTTGGTCACAGATAAATGAATTGATATCACTCACAAACAGCAAGTAGCATGGCCATGGGGGAGGTACAGGCTTCCTGCACCCTTTGAAGCTCAAGAGGATGTTTTAAAGGGCCAAGATGAGGTTGTACATGCTAAGTTCACTTCCCAGCCCTGGAACCTGGAACTTTGATGCATCTTACACTTTTTGTGATAAGCCTTGTTTGGAGGAAACATTTTCTTATGCCTCAAGACACATGGCTCATTACGAGTAAGTATAGACTGCTGTAACCTGGGCAAAGGGTTGTCTCTTTCAAGAGAAGTTGCCAATGGTACTTTATGGTCATATTAATAATAGCACTAGGAGTAATATTGAACTATGTGACACAGAGTGTTTGCATGTATTACATATGTTAATTTTAACCCTTACAACAATTTTGACAGTATCTTGCAGCCCAGAAACCAAGGCTAAGGCTTAGAGAGTTTCAAATGACGTTGTTGTGCTTATGACCATAAGCCTGTACCCCTCCATGGCCATGCTACTTGCTGTTTGTGAGTGATATCAGTTCATTTATCTGTGACCAAAGAGTCTTTTGTCTTCTGCTGATATGGATGAAACTGTAATCAGCAAACTGTCACCTTTTATGTATAGTGAAATTCTCAAACAAATGACACTATCCTTCTAGAATCACCAACAATCCTAACCATGACTGACCATAGGTTTTGCAACAATGTCATTTACTTATTTAAATTTGGCTTTCTTTGTCTTGAGACTGAAATGAGAACTGTTTTAAATGTCTTTATTTTCCTGGCCACTAGATTGTACTAAGTGGTGTGATGTAGATCTGGGTTAGTGTTTAATGCTGTGTCTGTTTTGGGGGTTTGTTTGTTTGAAACCCGCATCTTATGTAGCCCAGTTTAAGACTCAGATTTACTAGAAAACCAAAGCTGGCCTTAAACTCTTCTTGCTTCTGCCACTGTGTTGTGTTTGGAATGCAGAGTCTCTCCCGTAGGCTGGGTTCGAACTGTTAGCCCTTAGCTGGCAGCACTGCTTGGAAAGGTCGCAGGACCTTTGTGAGGTGCAGCTTCCTGGAGGTATTGGGCCACTGAGTTTGAGCCTTGAGGTTTTAAAGTACTTTCCACTCCCTGCCCATACTTTGCTTTCTCGCCGCAGCTGTGATGTGATCAGCTGCCTTATGCTTCCGCTGCTGCCTTGGCGTTGCTGCCATGTTGGACTCTGTTCCTTCTGTAAGGCAAAATAAAACCTTTCTCCCCTCACATTACTTCTTGCCAGTTAGTCACAACAGCAAGAGGATCTCGCAATATGCTTCACCCTTGACTAAGTGCTAAGATTATAGCCTAAGCCTGGCCAACTCCCATCTTCCTCCCAATCCAGTAAACTGAAGTTCTCTACGGCAACACTAGATCTTTACTAGGCAGAGGTGGCTTCAGAGGGGATTGCAGTGCCATGGCATCTCGTGAGGCAGCTCTGGTCCAGGACCTGAAACACGATTCCAGCCTTTGACTGCAGAAATCCCCGACTCTCCACCCCCTAAAATTAAGTCAAGTTTTGATTTTGGAAGCAAGTCGTCATTCTGTAGGCTAAGCTGAGTACAAACTCAGCTACCTGCTTCTGCTTTCAGAAAGCCGGGATGACAGGCCTGTACCACTATGTTTGGCTCAATTGCCTCACTTTAATGAATACAGTAGCAGATATGCACAAAAATCTGATAACTGCACAAGTTACCAAGTGACTGTATGATATCACCCTAATATTTAGTAGGAAATTGGGACTTGAGTTGAAGTTCCTCTGCCCTTGTAGGCTTTATATTTAGTTACACTGATAGAATAAGCCCAGTGCTTAAAACTCTTTCAGGTTTAGGTTGTCTGGCTTGCTTTAGTCACTCCCACAGATAGATCATCAGTACTACTTTGGAAGGCAGTTAGAAATGAAAGTATTTCATTTATTTTTATTTTTTGAATTTCTCTTGTGGCTTGATAGGAAGAAAACAGTGGGTGTCTCCTAGAAAGAACCTGCAATACCCATTTTCAATTAAATACCAGGCTTTTTCCAGAGCTCTCTGTAGGTAACAGCATAGAGTTTGACCGAAGATGTTGAGCTTCTTCTCAGCCTGGTTTCCATGGTGATGGCTGCAGCTTTGATAAGGTTCACATGGAAGCGAAAGGAAGCAGAAGACAGGGTGCTGGTCCATCACTCAAGCAGCCAGGGTCCTTTATGACAACAAGGTTTGCAGAGGACAATGGCCAGGCACTGGCTCCCAAGCGGAAGGAGCAGAGAAAGCTGTTGTCCATATTACTTCCACTCCCGATTGCACTGAGAAATCAGCTTACCTCTCAGGCAGAAGATTAGCAGTAAAATTACTTTCCTAACTATAGCTTTCTGATGCATATCTAGTTAGAGAATCTTCCAGTAAGGGAATAAAGGTAATGTTTATCTGCTAAGGATATGACAAAAGACCTAGGGTGGAATTTCTAGAAATGTCTGCTTACACATTTCACGCAGCTGTTTGCTTCTAAAGTAGGCAATCTATTGCTATAGAACAAAACCCACAAGTCATAAAGCTCTATGGCTTACAGAAACAATCTTAGTGTTTCAAGTGCTTTAGTATTTGTCCCTGCCACTGACCTCTATGTGGTTGCTGTCAGAATGAAAGATCCTAACTTCTTCTGAGGCTGGTCACCTTGACTTATATGTATGCAAATGCACTCTC
Source organism: Montemys delectorum (assembly GCA_019843815.1). Classification (NCBI taxonomy): domain Eukaryota; kingdom Metazoa; phylum Chordata; class Mammalia; order Rodentia; family Muridae; genus Montemys; species Montemys delectorum. The sequence continues at coordinate 26,546 of JADRCD010235601.1, forward strand.
TCTGGTTTCTAGTGTTTTTGGTGTCTTTCCTTGCCACTGACCTCTGTGTGACTGCTGTGAGAATGACAGACCTTAACTCCAGTGTGGCAGCTCTGGGTGACTGGCTATCAGTTGGGATCTCAGCTGGAACTGTGAACCAGAGTGTGTACATATAGCCTACCTACAGCTTCCTTTACCCATGCTGGTTAGGTTCAAGGAAAAGTCTCCAAAAGTTGTTTGAAGGCTCTTGAGCTTTTTGACCTGGAAACAGTCACTGTTAAAGAATGGTATGGAATGGTGACGTGTCATTTCTCTCATGGTCTGTTAGTCAAGTAGACGATTCTAAATTAAATAGGTTACATAATCCTTTCCTTGCGGTGGGAGATGTACCAAAGAATTTTCTTGCTACACCAGCACGAGAGCTCCCTCTGTGCTGAGTACTTTAGAGAAACATACCAGATTTGGTCCTCGTGAAGTTCATAGACTGGGAGATGGCTTTGATCTCAAAAGCTCACACACATGGAAATTATCTATAATATGGTAAGGATCTTGAAATGGATGTGCTCTGAGGGTTGACAGTAGGGCGGTATTCCTTGGCTTGGGCTGCCATAAGTTGCTGTAGGCTGAGTGACTTGAATAACAGAAATGTTTTCTCTTCTTCCTAGAGGGTAGAAGTTAAATATCAAGGAGTCAGTGTGTTTGCCGCCTTCTGAGGCTGGTCTCCTTGACTTGTCTGTATGCAAGCACATTCTCACTGGGTCCCCACATGGTCTTGCTCTGAGTATATACATGTTCAAAGCCCTAAGGTTGTTATACGGACATCAGCCATATTGGATTAGGGTCTACCCAGGTGATCTCATTAACTTGGATTGTATTTTTAAAGACTCTATCTGTAACTAGATCCACATTACTGGAATTCTCATTTCAACATATGAATTACACGTTCGCGTAACAAAATGAAGCTTGTAGCAGAGATTTGACCAAACATCAAATAGGTCCAAATTCAAAGTACCCAGATGCAGATCGTTTTGATAAGTCTCTCTTTTTAGAAACTGCCGCAAACAACACTTTTTACTTTTACTTTTAAAACCAAATAGTTTATTTGATGAAAAGTTCAGTGATCCTATTTCAGAGCTTATACTGGTTCATCCTCACAGTTACACGCGCTTTCGCTTTCTTGTCCATAGCCGTTCATAGGATGTAGCTGCTGCGTGATAGATACTTAGTGAGGGACGGTGTTTTATTGGAATTGAGGGCACAGATGAGTTTTGGGCATCATCTTCACAAGAGGCCATGGAAGTGGATGGCTACATCGAGTGGAATGAGTTATAAAGTGAAAGGCAGAATCTAGGTGTGGTGAATTATGTCTGTGATCCAGCACTGTGGATGACGGAGCCAGAAGGACCTGAAGTTCAAGGCCATCCCAGGCTCCATACTGGCCAGCCTGGCTTGTATGCAGTTGTCTCAAAAAACAAACTAACTAATGTACAAAGAGGCAATGAAAGTTTTATGCTTAGGGCACAGTACAAAATGAATGCTGAGAGAGAAGACAAGCAACAGAGAAGTTTGGTGAAAATGGGGCTCAAAAGTCTATGTCTGCAGGTGTCAGGGAAGACCATATTGAAGATGTGGCTATTGATTAGGAAATAAGAGAGCTGGACATTAAAACTCACTGGTTCCAGCCAGGCAGTGGTGGAGCCTATGTTTAGTCCTAGCACTTGGGAGGCAGAGGCAGGTGGATCTCTGAGTTTGAGGCTAGTCTGGTCTACAGATTGAGTTCCAGGACAGCCAGGACTAGGTAGAGAGACCCTGTCTCGAAACAAATGAACACATAAAAGCAATAATTAACTGGGTGATGGTGGCACACACCTTTAGTCCTAGCAGGTGGAAAGCAGAGTCAGGTGGATCTCTGAGTTTGAGGTCAGTTGGTCTACAGAGTGAGTTTCAGTTCAGCCAGGACTACAACAGAGAAAACCTGTTTCAACAAGCAAACAAACAAACAAGCCACTGGTCCCAGTTTGCTTCCATGAATAGTCATTTCTCTGAAAATCTTCATCTGTAAGAGGAAGGTATTACCTGCATGTGTTTCCTTCGTCCTGGTATAGTATGGAAGCTTCCAGAGGCAATGCTGACATTAGTAAGTGCACTGGAAATGTAAAAGTAAATTTTTCTGAGGTCAGGAATCTATTAAGCCTGCCTGGCTGAAATTTACATGTTCCTTTGCTCATTATTTATCTTGTTTAGGATTGAGCACAGAGCATGTACTGTACTGAGGATGTACTTTAACGCTTCTCTGGCCCTCCTGCGTCTTCTAATTGATGTTTTGCCTCCATTGAATTCTGCTATAATGTCTTTTCTAGAAAGCAAACCCCAAATCCTCTTGAGTAATACCATCTACATGTAGCTTTTTTTTTTTCAATGACAATTCAGGTTCTTTTTAAATGTATGTATGGGTTTCTGCATACATGTTCATGTATGTGGGGAGATCAGAGAATAGGAAATCTGGATATTGTTGTACAAGTGACATCTATCTTTCCCTCCCCCCTCCTTGTTTTTTCTTTTTGAGAACCAGTCTCTAATGAAACCCAGCAAGTAGCTAGCTGGCCAGTGGTCCCCAGGGATCTGCCTGTTTATGCTTGCCTTGCACTGGGATTATAAACATATAAAACTAAATCCGTGTTTGTTTGCTTGTTTGTGTTTTATATAGGTTCTGAGGATTGATTCAGGTCCTGGTGTTTGCCCCAGACCACAAGTCATTGCTTTCTCATTTTTAAAAAGATTTATTTATTTATTTTATGTATATGAGTACACTGTACTGTACAGATGGTTGTGAGTCTTCATGTGGTTGTTGGGAATTGAATTTAGGACCTCTCCTCGCTCTGGTCAGTCTCGCTCACTCAGTCCCTGCTCGCTCTGATCAATTCCGCTTGCTCCAGCCCAAAGGTTTATTTATTATTATACATAAGTACACTGTAGCTATCTTCAGACACCAGAAGAGGGCATCAGATCTCATTATGGGTGGTTGTGACCCACATGTGGTTACTGGGATTTGAACTCAGGACTTTTAGAAAAGCAGTCAGTGAGCCATCTCACCAGCCCTGCTTTCTCATTTTTAATTACACATATATGTGTCTATCTTTGTGTGTGTGTACGTGAGTGCGACTGCAGGTGCCCGAAGTAGCAAGAAGAGGCAAGGGCTTCAGATCCCCTGAACCTAGAGTTAGATGTGGTACTGATCCACCTGATGTAGATGCTGGGAACTGAACTGGA
>JADRCD010235602.1:0-13781 GCA_019843815.1 Montemys delectorum
AGTTGGGACAGATGTTGGGTCCCCCTCACCTCTGATCCTGAGAGTTTCAGAGCGCCTGGGAGTGGAGCTTCCTCTGGGTGTTGTGAGACTGGCTGCAGAGCTTGTGCCCAAGGTCCACTCAGGACACCAGCCCCAACCTGCATCTTAATAGTAATGCTGGTTCATAGGAGCTCAGAAGTCTGAGGACCACTGTCCTTGACTCTGAAAATTAGATTCTGGGTAGGTATGAAGGAGATGCACTGCTGATTGGCTGATGCGTTTCCAATGGCATCACTGAAATTAAACTGTCCTGTGGTGACACAGAACCAGTGGGAGTAGCCAAGCAATGTCTGATTTGACTTAAGGCTCACTCCATGAGAAGGAGCCTATACTTGACCCTGCTTGGGTAACCCAAAACCATAGACTAGATAGCCCAGAGATCTATTGTAAAAACAAACACTACTGGTCTTAAAAGAAAAAGTATTAACAAATGACTCCTAATGATATTCCTCTATATTCATCATAGATCAGTGTCTTATTCAGTCACCATCAGAAAAGCTTCCTCCAGCAGCATATGGGGACAGAGGCAGAAACCCACAACCAGACATTAGAGAGAGTCTAAATGGGAAGTCTTAGCCTCAGAGAGTTCAGGGAAACCCACTGAGGAGGATGCAGAAAGAGTGTACCAATTCAAGAGAATGGAGGATACAAGAACAATGTCCTTGCTGGGCAGTGGTGGCGCACGCCTTTAATCCCAGCACTTGGGAGGCAGAGGCAGGCAGATTTCTGAGTTCAAGGCCAGCCTGGTCTACAGAATGAGTTCCAGGACAGCCAGGGCTACTCAGAGAAACAGTCCCGAAAAACAAAAACAAAGACAAAAACAAAAACAAAAACAAAAAAAAAAGAACAATGCCCTCTGAGTCAACTCAGCAAAGCACCTAAGAGCTTACACAGAATGAAACAGCAAGCACAGGGCCTGCGTGGGTCTGAGCTAGGTCCTCTGCATATATATTACAGCTTTTAGCTTAGTATTTTTCTGTGACTTCTTAGTGTGAGAGTGAGTGGGTCTCTGGTACTTGTGTCTACTCTTTTTCTTCTGTTTAGTTGCCTTTCCTGACTTCGATATGACTGTTTTTGCTTTATCTTATATTTTATTTAGTCATATTTGGTTATCTTAGAAGCCTGTTCTTTTCTAGTTGAAAGACATAAATGGGTTGTATCCAGAGGGCAGGGGAGGTAGGGAAGAACTGAGAGGACTAGAGGGAGGGAAAACTATAATCAGAATGCATTGTATGAGAAAAGATTCTATTTTCAATAAAAAAGAAAAAAGAAAAGAGAGAAAGAAATTAAGCTGCTCCAACAGCTTTCCTGGGAAATGGCCATCTCAGAGGTAAAGACAATTAAACAGGTTTTCTATTAAGACCCACAATATCACCAACCAAAGAGAGGTGGGGCCTTCTAATACCAATTTGTTCTGAATCTTTTATATTGAACTCAATAGGAGAAACTCAAAGCCTGTGAAATTTGATGAAAATTGTGTAAAATAATGTAATGAAATCTTGTCAACTAGATTGACTGAGAAACACATAGGGAGGCCTAAATGTGTGTCTAGGAGTGTCTTTCAGGGCATTTGCAGAAATGATTTAGGGCTTGAGGACTCTGGCCTAGGAACTGGAGGTTTTAGGGGTTCATAATATGATCGAGTTATTGGAAGGCAATGAAAACCGGAGGGAGGGCTTGGCTGGAGGAAGTGGGTCAGCAGGGGAACATCCTTGGGGATAGGTCCTAGCCTCTTCTCATTCTTCTTCCCAATTGATTTCTCTTGGTTGGGAGGGATGTGAGCTTACCTCTGCTTTGCCACACCCTCCCTGACGTGGATTGAAACCTCTAAAACCATAAGCTAAAAATTAATCCTCCTTTTAGGTTGCTTATATCTGATCTTTGTCACAAACTTAGAAAAATAATACAGTAGCAAAACTGAGGGCAAAGCAGAAATAAGTTTAGAATGTTTGCTAAGAAATGATACATTGAATCATTTTGTGAACTATGAAGATAAAATACAACATACACCTATAACAAATGAGCGGAATAGAGTCCCTGCCCTTGGGGATGCCAGGCCCCGGGCAGACGGTCACACAGGTAACTAGAGATAAGAAAGCCACCGCTCTAGCAGAGGCACACTGGAGATGCTGCAGTAGCAGAGTCTTCTCGTTCTGGGGCAGAGAACAGAAACTGCCGTGTGATTCCTGGTAATGGCAGTGGAGTATCTCCCTCATCCGAGCTGCAGGGTGTTCCTTCCAGGTTGGCATAGAGCCCTAGGATGAGAGGCGTGTCTCTTCCTCGTCTGCCCTTGCACGTACCTTGTTAGCTTGTCAACTGTACCCCACCTGCTTTTAGTTTCTATGCCCTCCCCTTCCTGGACTCAGGCAAGGAGCTTAGAAAGCATCAGCTCTGGACCCATATCTACAGAGTCCTACATCTGTGGCCCTCTAGCTCAATCTTAGATGTTGGGAAGGAATCCTTGATTGGCCACACTAAATTAAGCATCTGTGCCCCTCGGCTTGCCATTGCAGAGTGAGGCAACTTCTCCTATGAGGGATTAAGATAATGATGGTTTGCAGGGTGTAATGGCTCAACCTTTAATCCCAACACTCAGGAGGCAGAGTCAGGTAGAGCTCTGTGAGTTCAAGGCTATCCTGTTCTACAAATTGAGTTCCAGAACATCCAGACTGTGTTACACAAAGAAACCCTGTCTCAACCCACCCACCCCCAAAAGAAAAAGAAAATGATGAGCCATTGTAGTTTGATAGGAAATGAAGAATGGATTCTCTCTGGGGAATATGGGGCCTTTGGGGCAAATAGAATTCTTTCCGTACTTGGAGGAGTTTTCTTTATCAGAAAGTAGCAAAAACTCCCACATTGAAAATGCAGTGTAGGGGCTGGCAAGATGGCTCAGCGGGTAAGAGCACTGACTGCTCTTCCGAAGTTCCTGAGTTCGGATCCCAGCAACCACATGGTGGCTCACAATCACCTGTAATGAGATCTGACGCCCTCTTCTGGTGCATCTGAAGACAGCTACAGTGAATTACTCTGGAGCGAGCGGACCTGAGCAAGCGGGGCCAGCAGAGGTCCTGAATTCAGTTCCCAGCAGCCACACACATGTTAGCTCACGGCCATCTGTACAGCTACAGTGTACTCATAAAATAAATAAAAGAAAATGCTGTGTAATTTAGGGAAATTGGGGCAGGAGGACTGGAAGAAGGTGGAATGAATAAGAGCTGGAGCTGGCCAAATTGAAAGAAGACAAAGACCATGTGGGAAAATGATGTGAACTGAGTTAGGGAGCAATGGGACATCAGGAAGAGGGCCAGTTCTATTTTGCCAACTTGTGGTACTGAAAAGGTTTTAAGCAAGAGCATCACAACACATTTCCTTCCATCTCGCCAGCAAAATGTCCATACCAGAGCAGTCCAACCAACCATCATCCCAAGCTCCGTTCTGTGTCTATACACTAACGGTCCTTACACACATCGCAGCCCTCACCACATCTCCTTCCATACTCCTCTCCATTGTCCTAGTCAGCATCTCTTCTCATTTCCCACAAAGTGCCCTCAAATCTTGACCAGGCTCTCACCTCTCACTCTGTCTTTTTTCCCCATCATGTTCAAAGGTGAACATAGCCTTTCATTTCAGGGAAGAAAAGAAGGCCTGTTGGCTAACCCAACCCATGTTTCTTCTGTAAGAAGGAACCAAACTGAAGTCACTATGAATAAAACTTCCATTTTGAATAGTGGTCAAATAACGTTTAAGTTCCCAAGACTTCCCTGGGTAATCGATATCCTAGTTGGCAAGTTGAGACATGAATGCTAGTCAAGTCGCCCTGCCATAGTTGAATAACCTAACCAATGGGTACAGGATAAACGTACCACAAAGACGAGTTCCGAAGGAAGTCCCCCACTTCTACATCCTGATCGGTTGGATAACTTGGCACAAATGTTTGTGGCTTAGAAGCTTAAACGCTCTAGCATTTGGGCTCAAGGTGGCAGTTCTGCTCCCAAGTCTGTTCTGTGACCCTGATAGATCTTTTTGTCATCTGCTAAAGTGTTAAGACGAATGTTTAAAGACAGCTCCCCAGTCTGTGCTGTTGTCCCTGACTGCTCAGTTTTTGCTGTCTGACTCAAATAAAGGTCTTGCTTTGCTGGACTCTTGTGACTACTTGACTTGTTCTGGATTTTTCGGACCCTAACACTTGCCTGGCTACAACTCATTGATAGAATTCTCTCTTCTGTTGCAACAACAGTCACACTAAAATTATAGATGCAGGACAGACAGACAGATGCTCAGTTGGTAATGTCTTGCCTTGTAAGCATGAAGACTTAAGTTCAACCCCCAAAACACGGGTTAAAAAAAAAAGTTGGTTGTGGTGGGTACATGGTTGTGATCCCAGCCCTGAGGAGATAGACACCAGATCCCTGGGGCTCACTAGATAGTTAACCTTACCTACTTGGCCAGCTTCAGGCCAGTAAAAGATTTTGTCTCAAAAAATACAAGGTGTGGGGCCAGTGAGAAGGCTCATATGTGGAAGGAGAGAACCAAGTTGATTTTTTTTGTTTTGTTGGGTTTTTTTTTTTTAGTTTATGTTTTTTATTTTTAATTTTTCAAGAACTGTTTCCCTTAGCCCTGGCTGTCCTGGAACTCACTCTGTAGACCAGGCTGGCCTCAAACTCCTGCCTGCCACTGCCTCCTGAATACTACTGGTATTAGAGTCATGAACCACCACCGACCCACGTAACCGGCATGAGAGAACTGACTCTCAGGTCTGACAACCTGTCCTCTGACCTATACACTCCTGATGCAGCACCTAAGCTTCTGCATGCACACACACACACACACACACACACACAGTTTTGGAAAACTTGAGAGTTCCTGAGGAGTGAAACCTGGAGTGTCCTCTGGCCTTCATACTTATGTATTCATATGTGCACCTGCTTGTAGATGAACTTACCCATGTACCACCTCATCCTAACACAGAACAAACACAATAAAACAAAACTATGCTCATGCCATGGCTCCTGCTCCTGCAGGTCCATCTCCTCGCCTTCAGAGCATACACCACTTCCTCCATGCTTACAAAACACAAGAAAGCCCCAAAGATCGCCCACCCGCAACTCTCTGCCTTCCTTCTTTGCCTCTCTTACCTACAGTCAAGTCTTTTGAAGGATCAGACAGTTTACTCCAACTGCTCTTCCCTTCCTCTCTTCACACATTATGGTTCCCCTTTTGTCTGAACAGTAACACCCCAGTGTGCTAGCCAGCTATTACACAATCCACAATCACCAGGTTGAAGACAGTCTCAATGAGCAATTATCTAGATCAGGTTGCCCTGTGGGTATGTTGTGGGAGGTGTATGTGTGTGTGGGGGGTGGCATGGTTCTTAATTATTGATGTAAGAAGTCCCAGCCCACTGTGTGAAGTCCCACTGTGTGAAGTCCCTGGTTTAGGGCCCTGGACTGTAAAAGCTGGGGCTTCTCTAAGCCCACTCTTGTTCTGAATAATAACATGGAGACCTTTATATTTATAAGAGCTTCAGGCACTGTATAGCAGGGCAGATACTCAGCTATTCTAACCTGACAACACTGGCCTACTTTTCCAGCCACGTGGCCTGTTACCTGCCATCTTAGTCTTGCCCTGGCACCACCTCCTCAATCCATGCCCTGATGGTGTCCACCTGATCCCCACCTGAGACCCTCTCCCTCCCCACTCTCTCTCTCCCAACCTCCAACCCCTAAGTCTTGTCTTTTCCTCTCCTGCACAGCTATCAACTGTTTAGCCCTTTATTTAGGCAATCAGAAGGTGATGGAGAACAATGGTTTACCAACTAATGAGTCAGGAGATATTCCATAATAATGATAATACCAAAGTCTGACCTCAACAAGATCTCTGAGTACAGAAACCAGCATTTGACTACACAGTGCACAAAAACATTCTCCAACACTGGGCTGTATGACTGTACAGGTTAGGCTGAGCAGCAGCAAGCTAGAAAGTAGGGGTCCATTTATTCTCTTAGCTCTTAACAGAGATGTGATGGAACCAGTTCCCCCGCTGCCTGGATTTTCTCAAAATGACAGACTGACTTGGAATTTTAAGTCAAACCAACCCTTCTTCCCCTGAAATGTTTTTCATCAGGGTGGTTTTTCATAGCAACAGAAATGAAACTGGGATACCCCGCCTCCAGGATCCCATTCTTGGAGGCTCCTTTGTAGCTGCTCCCGTCAGAGTTCTGAAGACCCTCTGACAGTATGGACCATTCCCCTTTTCCTGAACTCTTTCCTTCCCTAGACAAGACAGTGCGGTACCAAGGTCAGACTTCAGACATACTTCCTCTGCTTGGTTATTAGCAAGAGAAACTGCCCCTTTAAAAGTTGTTGAACATTTCTGTGGCTAGCGATCATAACAGAAAGCAGTGTTTCCTGAATGTGAGGTGCCCAACTTTCCAGTGTGCTCTGAGGACTTCTTGAAGTAAGCTCTTCAGTGGTAAAATAAAAAAAAAAAAAAAAAAAAAAAAAAAAAAAAAAAAAAAAAAAAAAGCTGGGCAAACTATGATAAGTTTGTCACCTTCAGTAGTTTTATGGATGGAAATAAAGGTGATGTGGTTCCCCCATCTCTGGGATCCACAGGATGCTTCACAGAACTGTGAAGGAAACAAGATTGTTTCCTCTTTCTTAGAGGAAATGAAAAACTGCTTCTGATAATGTATTTTAAAGAGTCTAACAACAGCACTAAGTTATCTCTGTCTGATTTGCACTTTAACTACTGCAGTACCCAAGTTCCATATTTCTTTCATTTGAAAGAAAGCTGTGGACTCTCTCATTACTGTTCAGAAATGGAAATAGTTACTGAGTTATGAGACTTCAGTGTTGTCTACCTCAGACACCTCTAAGCAGATCCCCTTTACACAGGCAAGGGCTTCCTACTTAGAAGGGGTACAGTATAATCAAGGGAAGTAGAGGATGGGAGGGATTTGGGAAGAAGGGAGGAGGGGGAGGAAAGAGGGACAGAATCAGGTTTGGGAGGAGATGGAGGAGATTTACAGAGGGGCAGGAAATTGAACAGAAATGTGTAGCAATGGGGGATGGAGAACTGGGGGTAGCAACTAGAAAGTTCCAGATTCCAGGAAAGCAAGAACCCCCCAGGACCCCCGTGGGGATGACATTAGCTGAAATACCCAACAAAGAGGAGGGAGAACCTGTCTAGACCATATGCAGGATTAGGCATGGGTCCCAGTTGAGGAATGGGGCCACTCACCCATCTCCAAAATTTTAACCCAGAATTGCTCCTGTCTACAGGAAATACAGGGACAAAGAGTGGAGCAGAGACTGAAGGAAAGGCCATCCAGAGACTTCCCCACCTGGGAATCCATCCCACATGCAGACACCAAACCCAGACACTATTGTGGATGCCAAGGAGTGCTTGCTGACAGGAACCTCATACAGCTGTCTCCTGAGAGGCTCTGCCAGATCCTGACTAATACAGATGCAGATGCTTGCAGCCTACTATGAGGCTAAGCACAGGGATCCCAGTGAGGACTTAGGGGAAGGACTGAAGGAACTGAAGGGGCCTTATCTGGCATCAACGGGAGAAGAGGCCCTTGGTCCTGTGAAGGCTTGATGCCCCAGTGTAGAGGCATGCTTTGGCGGGGAGGTAGGAGTAGGTGGGGGAGCACCCTCCTAGAAGCAGGGTAAGGGGAGATAGGATGGGGGTTTGCAAAGGGGAAACTAGGAAAGGGGATTACATTTGAAATGTAAACAAATAAAATATCCATTTTTTTTTTTAAGAAAAAAAAAAAAAAGAACACAGACAAGGGCTTAACTAGCTTTTGTATATTTCTTCAACCACTCTCCAAGCAGGTCTACTTCTGTCTATGCCCTGAAGCTACACCAGTCTGGGCCATTCCATCTTGCCCCTAAATTCTCACTGACTCTCCTAATCGGCCCACTCACCTCTGATGTTCCTCTCATCCTTTCCAGCTTCATTGCCAAGCAAAAGTGTGCTTTGGAAATCTTGCTCCCAACTGATGCAGCTTACACAGCTGGTCAGGTGGAAGTTGATTGGGGCCATTTTCACATACAGGAAGCACTTAGAGGCCATTCCTACAAGGATTAGCACATTGTTGCTTTGCAGGAGTCTCTTTTGTTTGGTTTGGTTTTTTGAGGCAGGGTGTCTCTGTTGACAGCCCTGAGTGTCCTGACCTGCTTTGTAGACCAGATCCACCTGCCTCTGCCTCCTGAGTGTTCTTTGCAGGAGTCTTTGAGGGACCTGACCTGAGATATCCTTCCAACACCAGGGCATACCTGGCTCTTGGAAGTTTCTTGTGACTCTAGGTCACTTTGTTCCCTGTCCTCTTCCATCTCCAAGTAATCTTGCCGATCTCACTCTTGTTAGGGTAAGGCCACAGGGCTTGATAGGCCTTCAGCATCTGACTTCTACTGCTTGGTCTGGGGTCTCCCATTTCCATGGCAACTATTCAATCTGACTGTTATAGGTTATTGTTATTGTTAGCACAGGAAGCAATGGTTATTGGTAGAATATAGTAAGTAGGGTACAGTAAAGTTCTAACAAAATATTACTTACCAAATATAGGCCGTGTGTTGGATGTGGTTAGAGAAAGGCCTGGACTCTTATCCCTCTACTCACGTCCAGCCTCACTCACCTCCTCTCAGAATCTTCAAGCTCCAAACCACCGGCTCTCCAATCCCTCAGCTGGTGTGATCTCCCAATGTGTGTGCAGGTAACCCTAACTGAATACCCAGAACACTGTTCCTGCCATGTTCTCAAAATCTTCCTTGGCTTCCGCACCCTAGCCAAACTCCCCTAGAGAGCACGCTCCAAGCACTCTCTCCCTCTCCTTTACTCGCCATGGCTCTCTGCATTGCTTTGTCGTCTCCTTCTAGATGATAAGCTCCCAGTGCATAGTGCTGCCTGCAGGGTAGTAGCTCAGGAAAGAAGGAAGGAGGGAGGGAGGGAAAGAAGGGGGCAGGATGGGAAAGGACAGAGTGACGTCTGTCTCTTTGCCTGTTAAAAAAAAAAACTGGGGTAACTGAATGTCCAAGAGCAGCAACAACAATGTGCATTTTTCCTGCTTGCCCATCATGGAGATGAAGAGAAAACGAAGGATTGCATAAACTGTCACCTTAGCCTTGCCTTGTGCCATACTTCAGTTTGGCACCTGGGCAGTGTTCTTTGGAGGTGAGAGCAGATCTCCGGTCACACTGTGGGTAAGGGCAGGGTGTAGGCACCTCCTTATAGCAGTTTTTCCACCTCCATGACCCCAGGGCCCTTGCTCAGAGATAGTCAGTTTTTCTGGGATCAGAACCAGATGTCGGACTTGCTGGTTCCACAACCTAGGGCAATTTTACAGAGATGCTCAAGGCTCAATTTCCTTTATATAAAATGGGGCAGTAGCATGAGGCTTTTGGGAGGATTTGATAACACAGAGAAGGAGCTTAACGTGTAGCCTGGCAAGCGTCAACTGTCGACAGGGTGGCTATGGTTAACTAGGTTTTTAGGAGCAGAACAATCAGATAGTTTGACTAAAGCATTAGTCTTCATGTTTAACATGTGTAGGGTTAGAGGTTTTTCCTCAGCCTGCTATGTTTTATATGCCTGAATGTTCTAGAGTTTATAAATCAAACTGTTAAGCTCATGTGTGTGGATTGTGTGCACACACACGTGTGGAGGCCAGAGGATAACTTCAGGTTTGTTCCTCATGCTTTTTCTGTTTGTTTGAGACAGGGTTTCTCTGTGTGGCCCTGGCTGTCCTAGAACTCACTCTATAGACCAGACTGGCCTCGAACTCAGAGTTTCACCTGCCTCTGTTTGAATAAAGTTGTGGGTTTTAGTTCAACTTAGAATTTTTAGCTTATTTTTATGATTTTAGCTATTATTATGTGTGTGTATGTGCACGGTCAGTGCACACGTCTGCCACACGTATGTGAGTGGGCATGCTCTCCATGACCCACTGTTGTGGTTTGAGGACAACTTTGGGAAGTTAAGATTTTCCTTTCCTTTTTAACATGGGCTCTGGGGGTCAAACTCAAGTCATCAGGTTCATGTGCCAACTGCCTTTACCTGCTGAACCATCTTGGGGCCCATTTCTTAAGTTTCTGACAGTGGAATAAAATCTAGCACTTAGGAGACTGGGTTAAGGAGGGTTGCAAGTTTGCAGCCAATTCGGACTATGCGATAAGACTTAGTCTCCAGAAAAAGGGGAAAAAATGCCATTTGTAGCATACATTTTCTTCATTTAATTGCTAATTTAAATAACCAATATTATGCTCTTAGGCTTATCTATATTAAATGAAATGGATTTTAAAATAGCATTGTACATATTTTTTAGCTGTTCATATGTACCTCATGTGGATGTGCTAATTCCTAAGCATGTTAGGAACTGCAAAATGAACACACATAAAATGGGAAAATTCTGAGAATTACCCCGAATAATACTGGACCTTACTAAAATTTGCCTGGTTGGGCTCTGGGAAGAACTGACATGTTGTTTAGTTTGTCTCTCTTCTCCCTAAGGGTACCTAACCTTCCGGCCCTGTGTCCTCTCACAGTGTCCAGCTGTGACAGTAGCAAGATTAGCCATTTCTGGAATTTGGGGGGCCTGAGCATTGTGCATCCAAGAATTGATGCCCATGCTAGCAGGTACTGAGAGACAGAAGCACTGTCGTGACCTCTAGTGTGTGCAAAGGTGTGTGCACATGTATGAAAGAGGGGGAGACAGAGGCAGAAAAACAGAGAGATTGTGGAGTCCCAGAGCATGAGTGAAATCCCTCTTCTCTTCTCTTCTCTTCTCTTCTCTTCTCTTCTCTTCTCTTCTCTTCTCTTCTCTTCTCTTCTCTTGCCTGAGGAAACCTACAAAGAAACTCCTGGCAAGTCAGGGTGGCCACTGAGGTGTCTACTTGCATTGTAAGCAAACACTACTGAGCCTCCAAGACTCCCTGGGATGAACAGAGCCTTTGAGGCAATTTGGAGGTGAACAGATGAACACTTACTGCTTTCCTTCGCTCCTGCCACTGGCCACAACACACCCAGGCAAGATGGTTCAGTAGCTAAGCAGCTCCAACTGACTCGTACTTGAGTCCTTAACCTCCTGACCTATTGATAACTGTTTCAGATAAGTACCTTAACAAGCAACTTAATAATGACACACATCAAAATGAAACCAAACTAATAGAAAATTTCTGTTCTCCAGAAAACACCAACTCTGTGTGTGTGTGTGTGTGTGTGTGTGTGTGTGTGTGTGTGTCCCCATGAACATACTCTTCCCACATGTCAGGAGAGTGTGTGTGGACATCAGAGGACTTTGAGTGTTACTCCTGGCCTTCTACCTTGTTTGAGGCAGAGTCACTTACTGCTCACTGCTTTGTACACCATTTTGGCTGGTCTGTAAGCTTCTGGGGATTCTCCTGCCTCCACCTCCTGTCTCTTTGTAGTAGTCATGGTATTACAGAGACACACTAAGGAATCCAGGTTTTCTTTTTGGGTTCTGATGATTTTAACTGAGTTTATCGCACATGTGTGGCAAGCACTTTGCCCACTGAGCTTTCTCCCTTATCCAGTAATTATATTTTCTTGAGACTAAGTCTTTCACTGAGACCTGGCATGCACTGAGACCTGAAGCTCTCCTACTAGGCTAGGGCAGCCCTAGGGATCCACCTATCTCTGGCTCCCCTGCACTGGAGTTACAACACACACACACACACACACACACACACACACACACACACACTCACTCACTGGGAATTGAACTCAGGTTCTCATGCTTGTACAGTAAGCACTTTACCAACTGACTATTTCCTATCCCAAACTTTTCCCTAAAGTCAAGGAAAAAAAATCAGCAAGTTAGACAATTCATAAATACCTGTGAAGAGCCTATTAAAAATAAAGAAATATTTGTTTTGTAGGTGCATGACAACAGGTTAAGCTCTCATTAAAAAAAATGGATTAAGTATGGAATAGGATTCTCATTTTACAGAGAAGGAAACAGATATGCAGAGTGGCTTCATGGCTTGCATAGGTGACACAGCTGAGTGATGTGAAGAGCATCCCAAGCTGGGTGCCCTGTCCACTTGTGCACAGACACTGGCCTTGCTCTCAATGCGGCACATCAGTTCCTTATTCCCTTGTACCTCACTTTCGAAGGAACAAGATAATCAACATTACCAAACTCTGCCTGGGACCACTGGTCAGTCAACTCTCCCCTGCCTACACTTCAAGTTCACCCTAAGAGACAAAATAAATCATATTAACTCCATGTGAACAGTTAATAAGCATGCATGGTGGAGCCAGGCCAGGAGACATCATAAAGCAGCGTTTGCTGACCTACTTCTCATGCTGAGTAAAAAACCAATTGCTAAACTTCAGAGAACCTCTAATTATAAAGTGCTGGCTTGTTTCATTTCTTCAAGACCAGCATATCGTGCAGGGTTGCTTCGAGTTAAAAAAAAAAAAAAAATACACAAAGGTCTTGAGTCCCAAGTAGAGAAATGTGCTGTGGTGTTGCAAACACACTAATGGCAGCTCCATTTTGCCAATATCTTCCTTATGGATGAGATTTCTAAACAGTTTTGTTGAGAGTTTTTTTTTTATGTACCATAAAACTCACCCATTTAAAGTGTATATAGTTCATTAGTATTTAATATATTCAGAGTTGTATCCCCACAGTCTAAATTTAGAAACACATTTAACACCCTAAAAAGAAACCCAGATACATTGTCACTTCTTAGTTTCTCCCAACCCAGAAAGTACTTTGTAACTTTCTGTCTGTCTGCATTTCTGAATCTGGATGCTTCCTGTAAAATGCACCATCTATGTGGTTGTTTCTGACTGTCTTCTCAGGTTTGGCTAAGTGTCTTCAAGGTTTACCATATTGTACTGGTATCAGATTCCTTTTATGGCTCAACATACTCTACCATATGTAAGTATACAATTTGTTTATGCATTCAGTGAAGAAGAATTAGGCTCATGAGATTAATCTTTACCTAGGAATCTTATGACATTTATTTTTAAAATACAGAGTAAAAGATTTTATTATCCTTTTCCCACTGATTCCTTTTACTTATGTTTGTGAGTGCGTGAGAGAGAGAGAGAGAGAGAGAGAGAGAGAGAGAGAGAGAGAGACAGAGACAGAGACAGAGACAGAGACAGAGATACACAGAAAGACAGACACACACAGAGACAAAGACATAAAGAGAGAGACAGAGAGGTAGAGACAGAAAGACAGACACACACAGAGACAAAGACATAAAGAGAGAGACAGACAGAGAGGTAGAGACAGAAGACAGACACATATACAGAGAGAGAGACAGAGACAGACAGACAAAGACAAAGACAGACACAGAGATAGAAAGACAGACACACATAGACAAAAATAGAGAGACACACAGATAGAGAGATAGAGAGGCAGAGACAGAAAGACAGACACACACATGGAGAGAGAAAGAGAGAGAGAGAGAGAGAGAGAGAGAGAGAGAGAGAGAGGAGAAGCAAGTAGTTTCCTGATGAAACTATCTCCCCGTTCCCTGTCTTTGAGGAGGCCACGCCCCATTCAGGCATTCTGACTGCCCCTCCTGTGGAGCTGATCTTTCTGTGTGAGCTTCTGCTCTTACCTCTGTCACTTCAACTAGATTGTGCTCCTCAGGTCAGGGCCAATAAACTTATCTGTTCTAAGCCCTGTACTTTTAGCCCGGGACACAGAAGACTATCTCAAAACAAATAAATAAGCAAGAGAAAAAATA
>JADRCD010235603.1:0-45120 GCA_019843815.1 Montemys delectorum
TAGTAGAACAAAAATACCCTAGATTTGGGGCCAGAGAGGTGACAGCAGCCCACACAGCCGTAACTCCAGTTCCAAAGGATCTGTGCACTCTCCTGGCCTCCATGTGCACCTGAATGTGTGGTGCACATGAATGTACTCAGGTACTCAGATAGATAGACGGATGTGTAGGTAGATGCATGGATACATAGATGATAGGATGATTGATACATACATACATCTTTATAAAATACCCAGTGCAGTATATTTCCAATTTAAAAAATTCTTTAATAACATTTGTTTGGGGAGCTGGAGAGATGGCTCAGTGGTTAAGAGCACTGGCTGCTCTTCCAGAGGTCCTGAGTTCAATTCCCAGCCACCACATGGTGGCTCATAACCATCTATAATGGGACCTCAGTCCCTCTTCTGACACACAAGAGTAAGTGCATGCAGACAGAGCACTTATATATGTAAAATGTATAAACAGGTAAATCTTTACACATGTAGCAGTAGTTTGGCTGCGCTGTATAAGATGGACTGTAGTAGGTGCATTGTAAGCAGATTTTATCTAATTATATTTTTCACTCAAGAGAGTTATTAGGTTTATACCACTAAGTTTTTTGTTTCCTTTCTTTATGTCTCTAAATTCCAAGATAATCTATAATATTCTATATTCCAAATATTCTATAAAACATAGACAAAATATTTTATTTTTCACTGTCAAGATATCTAGACAATTTAGTATGCATTTGAAGCCATAACAGCACTCTGACTTTGATAGAAAGTAATAATACTGCCACATGGAGCTATTTACAGAAATGTGTGTGTATGTGCATGTGTGTGTGTGTGTGTGTGTGTGTGTTCTTTTTGGTAGCTAATCATATGTGAAATGTGTGACGTTTTACTTCCCTTTGTTCTAGCAATGAATTAGGCCTTCTCTGTTTCTGTTTAGGCCCCTGCCCCACAATCGGTAGCCAACACAAAACAAGCTCAGTAGTGGTTTTGGAGGATTCTTTTTTTGTCTCACAATGCATTGTTGTGGATTTTTTGTTTTTTGATCTCACATATCTTTTGCTTATATATTATGGGTTCTGATTTTGTTTTTATGGAGTTTCTGTGTGTGCAAGTGTGTGTCTCAGCATCTGTATGTGTTTCTTGTGCTTTTTCTTTGGCTTGTTTCTGATTGT
Organism: Montemys delectorum; assembly: GCA_019843815.1. NCBI lineage: Eukaryota > Metazoa > Chordata > Mammalia > Rodentia > Muridae > Montemys > Montemys delectorum. The sequence continues at coordinate 1,164 of JADRCD010235603.1, forward strand.
TTTGTCTTATTCTGACTTGTTTGTCATTATTATTATTATTATTATTATTATTATTAGATCATCATTATCATCATCCTTCTTCTCCTTATCATCATTAGTACCTGCTTGAACGCTGATGAGATAATGGAAAGGTGTGGATTTGATGGATGGGGCAGTGGGAAAGGTGGAGAAACTGTGATCAGAATACACTGTATGAAAAAAAAATCTTATTTTTTCTTTTTTCTTTTGGTTTTTCAAGACAGTTTTTTTCTGTGTAACAGCCCTGGCTGTCCTGGAACTAACGCTCTTTGTAGACCAGAATGACCTTGAACTCACAGAGATCTGCCTGCCCCAGCCTTCTGAGATTAAGGGTATGTGCCACCATACCCGGCTCAAAAAAAAAAATCTATTTTTAGTAAAAAAAGATAAAATACGTTTGAATAAGAAGGAGCTATTACTTGTCTAGCTAAATGAAAAGCACAAGCTATAAACACAAGCCTTTTCTTTTCTAAGATTAAAATAATCCTGAGTGAAAAATGAGAGGCTTTATAGTCTTAACTCAATGTGTGTGTATAATTTTTCATTTTTAAAAAGTACTAGTAATCTATAAAAACGTTAGAAGATATGAGTGAAGGCATACTCAACATGCGAAATTAAAAACTGTTGCGTTTATCTAAGCCAGGATCTTATTCTCACTCCGGTTCCCAGCTTATCGTGTAGCCAAGATGGTCTTGAACTTCTGATCCTCTTGCCTCTACCCCTAAGGAACTGGAATTACACACAAGGACCACTCGGTTTGGTTTTATGCTGTGCTGGTTAGTTCTGTGTTAATTCGAGACACGCTACAGTTATTTCAGATGAGGAAATCTCAGCTGAAAAAAAAAAAAAAAATTCCCCCCCAGATTGGCCTGTGAGCAATCCTGTGGAGCATTTCTTGATTGGTGCTGATGTGGGGAGACCCAGCTCACTGTGGGCAGTACCATCCCTGGGCTGGTGATCCTGGGAACTAAATGAAAGCAGGCTGAGTGCCTTGTGGGCATCCAGCAGTAAGCAGCATCCCTCCACAGCCTCTGCATCAGTTGCTGCCTCCAGTTTCCTGCCCTGACTGCCCTCAGTGATGGGCTGTTCCCTGGAAGTGTGAGTGCGAGAATCCCTTCCTTCTTGACCACGTCTCGGTCCTGGCGCTCTTATCACAGCAGTAGTAACTGTGACTAAAACAGTGGGCAAGCGCTCTAGAAACTGAGCCACATCCCCGCCCCACACTTAAACTCATTTAAGTGCTCTTTAGAAAGTCTTACTAGTTTTGTACTGTCTGTCCAACTGTTAATTGAATCTATCATGTATTTGTTTTAAGTGGGAGCATATGGGGTGTGTAAAATGAAGTGTGTAGCATTTTATTTCTGCTCGTGTGTAATTTCAGCTGTTAAAAATCCTTGTAAAAATTAATGACAACTCACCTCCTAATCATCCCGTAATATTCCTTTAAGTGTTCTGTAACCACCAGGCAGCTGACTCCTGCTTCTGTGTACTAGGAGGCCCAATTCTCAGATCCTGGAGTAGACTGCAGCTGCAGGAGCTTGGCTAGCCATCAACTTGGGGATGTGTCCCTCGGCTCCCCACCCACACAATCTTCAGCATCATGGGATGTATGACAAAGAGGCCTGTTTTAGCTAGGACTTTATTGCTGGGAAGAAACACCATGGCCACAGCAACCGTTACAAAGGAAAACATTTCATTGGGGTTGGCTTACTTGGAGGTTTAGTCCCTTATCGTCATGGCAGGAAATATGGCAGCCTGCAAGCATGGTGCCGGAGAGTCAGAGAGTTCTCCATCTGGATCCACAGGCAGCGGGAAGACATAGTGATGCACCGGCCAGGCTTGAGCATCTGAGAACTCAAAGCGCCCCCCCCCCACCCCCAGTGACACACTTCCCCCAGCTAGGTCACACCTCCTAATAGTAACACTCCCTGTGAGCCTATGGGGGCCAATTTTATTCAAACCACCACAAAGCCTCAGGAAATCAAATTGTCCTAAGCGTTTTCTCCAAGGCCCTGATTGCTATATTAAAAACATTGCATAAACATTTTGAGGTATCAAGTGTCATCTCTAGAACAGAATCTTAGAATAATGTATTTCTAACTAGAGTCATCACCTCAAAAGACTTGAGATTTAAGACTCAAGTCACCTTTCAGGCAGGAACTCACAGCTTGCTGGTGATGATAACATCCATTTGACTTCCTTTCTCCTCATTTGACTTGCGTGGATCCTTTGGTGTTTTCTGTACTTAGTGTCTGTTTAACGAGCCGAACCACCATCTGTGGTAGACAAGTTTGAAAATCTAAGTGGTATTCACCCATTGGTGTTACCTGAGAGTGGTCACTGCCAGCATTGATTTTTGAGACCCTCCAGGTTTTCTTCGGTTATTTTGAAAGACATACTGTAAAAACTGAAAAAACGAAACCTAATTCTTGCACTTGAAACGGGTGTATAATGCAGCTCATTTATGAGGTAAACGTTTGTGTGTGTGTGTGTGTGTGTGTGTGTGTGTGTGTGTGTCTGTGTGTGTGTAGTAAGATAAGCAAGTGACTGGAGAGTAACTTGGTGAGGAGAGGGAGCTTCTGGGCAGAACGTTATCATGAGAATCTCAGGCATCAAAGTTTATTACATTTATCTTGGCTAGCTTTCTTTTAGGTAATTTGGTCTGTATTAACAGCCTTGTAAAAGTCGGAATCTTGTGCTTTTTGATTGCTCTCATGTTTGAAGGGCAGTTAGCAAAGATACGTTTGTATGAGAAAGCCACGCAGCAAACTGTTAGTGCTAGTAGCGTTCCTTTGCCCAGATGTTCGTTATGTAATTTAAATGGTACTTCAAAAAGAAAACAAAAACAAACAAACAAACAACAAACAAAAGCAAAGAGCAGTCTTCTGCAAAGGATAACCCTTTAAGTGCCTGCTTTGGCCACGGTCCAGACTGCTCACAATGGATGTAGTTCGCATATACCAAGCCTTACTTGTCCCTCTGTCTGTTATGGGCTTGCCCTGCCCTTTTCTAATTGACTGAACTGTATGGAGCTCCTTTCTTAGTTCATCATCTCCATTAGCATGATGCTAAGAATCTAGGAGATAACAAAATCCTCTATCTGATGACCCTTCTTTCCCTATGCCTTCTCTGCTTAAGTTCCTAACCTTAAGGGAAGAGGATATGGACTGCTTGCACATGCATGTTCTAATTTGACTTGCCCATCAACCCCTTGTCAGGGGTGAAGGACTCAGGGAAATTGCCTCTTGTTTAAAATAGAAGAAGTCGAGGAGCAAAAAGAGGTTCAGTTGCTGGACCCAAGACCACCTTCTGGCCCTTGATTAACATAAACTGCTCTGGGGCCTTAGCCTGTCCGTACAGCAGCCATTGTTACCACGAAACAATTTGACTTCCAGGGTTCTGGAAGTAACTGACTATTAAAAGCTGAGCCCTAAATATCTAGATCATCCCCTTCAAGGCTCAGGGCACATTATGTCTTCAGTGAGGGGGGCAGAAGAATGTAAGAGCTGGAGGAAGGCAAACGTGTGATGGAAGGCTTCTTTGTGGGTATGGCACGGCTGCTGCCCTTACTCAAGGGCACTCGCTGGGCTGCTGTGATTTTTCAGCATAATCACTGCACCAGATTGAGCTCATCCTCATACTGTTAGAGAGGAGTGAGGGTTCGTGAAGCCGTATCCCTTCCTGAGGCTGTGGATTTGTGTTCCTCTGAAGAGGACGAGATGCTATCCTCGCTGGTATAACCACTGGTAAGGTAGCCATGCTTCTGCAAACAGCCCCCCCCACTTCTATAAGCAATCCTAATTAAACTCAGTGGGCCACGAAGAGGCAGTGGTGGGGGTGAGGGGAAAGAAATCCTGGCAAAGGAAAAGGGATTGTTTGGGAAGAGAACAGGAATTAGCAGGAGTGAGAGGAGAAGGGTTCTGAAGGGGGTAAATATGATCAAAATACTTTATATGATGAATGATTGTGTCATAATGAAACCCTCATTGCATATTATTAATATATGCTAGCAAGAAACTTTTACAAAGTACTAGAAAGTATTAGAAAGCTGCTTATTATGGATTACATATCTCATTAGTAACAAATGCCATGGTTGGAACTCAGAATTGGAGACTGATAATTTATAATCCCCCAAATTTTTAGCAACTAACAATTTCTCCCCTTATAAGAATATTTCAGCTTGAGGGCATTTGCCTTCCTGTGAAATATATTATAAATGTAGGTTTAAAAGCAAATGTTATGCTCTAGTTTTAACATAACTTAGCCCAAGACCTTTGAAGAGGTCCAGTTATGAGAGACAGAATCTGTGTGGTTATCTTTTGTGTGCTCTTAAACGATAAAAGTAGTAACCCGGCAGCCTGACAACTCATTGGTATGTTAGATGGAATTGACTTTATCTGTTTACCGGAAATTTTAGGAAAAAGAATAAAATTACTGAAGGTCCAGATGAAATACAGGATACACAGTTAATAAATTTCAAATACAATTTACAATAAGATAGTTATTCCTTCTTTTTCCTGAACCCAACATTACCTAGGTGTCCAGGATTTTTACTATTGCTATTGCTATAGGCTAAACCCTTAGAATGAATATACTCATTATGTATTCTTTTTAGTGCAGAGCTTTTTTGATTTATAAAATATGACTAAGTTCCAGAAAAATATAGACATGATGGGATTTCATTAGATATTTTTAAAGATACTATCCTCAAGAATCTTTTGTTCACTGGGCAGCGATGGCACACACCTCTAATCCCATCACTTGGGAGGCAGAGGCAGGCAGATTTCTGAGTTTGAGGCCAGCCTGGTCTACAGAGTGAGTTCTAGGCCAGCCAGGGCTATACGGAGAAACCCTATCTTGAAAAACAACAAAAAACCCAAACAAACAAAATAACAAGAAAAGAATTTTTTCTTTGTGTTCTCTCAGTTCAAATTTTTTAATTGTATATTTATAATGTGGCATTAATTATGATGCAATGTAGAGGATTAGAAGATGCATTATCATAAACGGTCATATTCTCTTTGTGCCTTCATTGTTTAAATTTGGTTTTGACTTTCAAATGTGCTTAAATCAGTAAGATGCCTTCTTAATGACAGGTGGTGATGGGCCCTCTTGGGAAGTTTGATATTTTTCTACATCACTGCACTAGAAATAGGAGACCTGGTTTTACTACCAGACCATAGAATGGATTTGGTTCAGATATTTAAATTACTTTCATAGTTTAGAAAGTAAAACTCTTAATGTCTGCCTCACCAGATTTAAATAAAATGATACTTTTTTTTTTTTTTTTTAAGTAACGACTGTTTCTCAAAATTTCCTAGTGTCAAGAAAAACGTAAGAAAGTTGAAATAATATCCTAGGCTGTAGAAGTGATTTACCTTGCCCTCACCATCACCTAGGCCTGGTTTGAATGAGAATGGTCCCATGGATTTGTATGTTTGAATTATTGGACCCAGTTGGTAGAACTGTTTGGGAAGGGTTAGGAATTGTGGCCTTGTTGAAAGAGGTATGTTAATGAAGTCATCCTTTGAGATTTCAAAAGACTGGCACCATTCTAGTGTCTTTCTGCCCCTAACTTGTGGAACAAGTTGTAAGCTCTTAACCATTCCAGCCGCCACTCCTTTACTCTGCCATCATGGACTCTAACCCTCTGAAACCATAAGCTGCCCATTAAATACCTTCATTTATAAGTTGGCCTGGTCGTGGTGTTTTGTCATAGCAATAGAAAAGTAACTAAGAGAGAAGCTGGAACCAGGCTGTGGACTATTGCCTTTGTTCCATAGAAAAGGAATTTTATCTTAGAGAAAGAAATTGCCACGTGTGTGTGTGTGTGTGTGTGTGTGTGTGTGTGTGTGTTTATTCCAGAAAGATTGGAGAGTGACTATAACCATACATTGATTTTGGCAGCTTTAAATGACAGCACCCTTCTCCTTCCTTCAAGTATTTAATATGTCTACATGTTTTGTTCTATAGAGACATGGTCAACGCATGGTTTTCAGAGAGAGTTCACAACATCCCTGTGTGCAAGGAAGGCATCCGAGCCCACACTGAGTCCTGCTCTTGCTCTCTGCAGCAAAGTCCTCATGCAGATATTAACAATCCTGGAGCACCAGTCAGAAAAATCTCTGCCTCTGAATTTGACCGACCTCTTAGACCCATTGTTGTCAAGGATTCCGAGGGAACCGTGAGCTTTCTCTCTGACTCAGGAAAAAAGGAACAGATGCCACTAACCTCCCCAAGATTTGATAGTGATGAAGGGGATCAGTGCTCAAGACTCTTGGAGCTAGTAAAAGATATTTCCAGTCATTTGGATGTCACAGCCTTGTGTCACAAAATTTTCTTGCATATCCATGGACTCATCTCTGCTGACCGCTATTCCCTGTTCCTTGTCTGTGAGGACAGCTCTAAAGACAAATTTCTCATCAGCCGCCTCTTTGATGTTGCTGAAGGTTCAACACTGGAGGAAGCTTCAAATAACTGTATCCGTTTAGAGTGGAACAAAGGCATTGTGGGACATGTGGCAGCTTTTGGTGAGCCCCTGAACATCAAAGATGCCTATGAGGTAAGTAGGGGATCATGGGAAGGAAAGTGTGGTTAGAACATCAAACAATGCTTGTGAATGAATGGTGGGAATGTGGGAAACTGAGATGCAATCATTTGCATAGTTATTTAAAACTGGAATGTTGCCGGGGCTGTAGCTCAGTGGTAGACTGCTTGTGTGTGGAGTCTTGGGTTGAATCTCTAGCCCTCAGGGGACTGAGAAGATTTTAAAAAAAAAACAAACAAAAAGCAAAGAGTGTAGGATAGGGGCATTGCTAGCTTGTTGATGCCAATTTTTCTTCTCTAGTACTTTAGTCAAGGGCAGGGCCCAAGGGAAGTATTTTCTTTTCCCATTAAATAAAATGTGAGCAAATCCTTCTCATATTTGTGATATGATGATTATATATAATGTGCCTATCTCTATATGAGCTTTGAGATTTTAAACTGAGATTCTAAAATGATAGGTCTAACTAAACCCTATCAAAATAAATAAATAACAAGCTTGTACTCTTTTTCCTTTGTTCAGGATTCATTCAAGAGGTCACTGCCATATTTGAAAGCCCCATTGATACCAGAGTTTGGTTTTCTTTCCTTCCATCTTTACTCCTCTTTTTTTCTTTCCTTTCTTTCTTTCTTTCTTTCTTTCTTTCTTTCTTTCTTTCTTTCTTTCTTTCTTTCTTTCTTTCTTTCTCTCTCTCTCTTTCTTTCGTTCTTTCTTTCTTTCTTTCTTTCTTTTCAGATGATATACTTGGGGGGCTTCAACATGTTTGCAGTTAGGTCATGACAGAATTCTGATACAGTAATTGTTAATATTAAAAATTTATAGACTGGGTGGTGGTGGCTCACACCTTTAATCCCAGCACTTGGGAGGCAGAGGCAGGCAGATTTCTGAGTTTGAGGTCAGCCTGGTCTACAGAATGAGTTCCAGGACAGCCAGGGCTACACAGAGAAACCCTGTCTCGAAAAACAAAAAAACAAAAAAACAACAACAAAAAATTTATTTGCAAAGATATTAGAAAGCTTTATGTCTTTATGTCCCTAACTTTGGAAATATTGATAATAACTACTCTCATTTTTCTATTTTCTTTAAATTTGTATTTTAAAACATCCTACTTTATTGTAATGAACTTACAAATAAAAATATCATGCACATATCATTAACATAGTCACTCAGACAAAACTTGGCGAGTCCCAAACCATGTGTATCTAATGCATATATATTATTCTAGTAGAATGGTTATTCTGAACCATGAAGCTTAGGTTTTATACTTTCACTATCAATTATTTTTATGCACTTATCCACTATAAATTTGCTTTATATCCTTTACCTAAATTTTGCCCTTCATCACTAATATTTCTTCTTTTCCTCCTTCCTTCTCATTCTCCTTCTCTTCCTCCTCCTCCTCCTTCTTCTTCTCTGTAACTGTTCTCACTTGTATATTTATTTAGATATATAATATATATGTTATAGGCTAGGAGCCACATATGAGAGAGAACATGTGTTTTCCCCCTTTCTTAGGGTGACCTTGCTAAATATTTTGCATTGTATGCCTACCCATTTTCCTAAAAAGTTTTTATTCTTTTTTTCAATAGAGCCAGATAATACATTATCTATTTATGAGATAATTATTATTTATTTATCTGTTGATGGTCACCTACATTGGTTTTATTTCCTTGCAATAGTTAATAGAGCAACAGTAAACAGTGTACAAATATACTCCATGGTAGAGTATGGAGCTCTCTGGGTCTATGCCCAGGATTGAAATACGTGAGTCATGTGATAATTTTATTTTTTCATTTTTTGTGGGGACCTCCAAGCTGATTTTCATAATGACTGTAATAAGGCCTACCCCACCAACAGTGAGTAAGGGTCCTGTTCTACACAGTCTCCAGCATTTGTTATCAGATTTCTTTTCTCTTTCTTTCTTCTTTTCTTTTTAAACAGGGAGTTTATTTTATGTAGATGAGCATTTTATCTCCATGGATGTATGTGCACTGTGTGCATTTTTTCATACCTGTGGAGGCCAAAGAGGATGCCAGATCCTCTGGAATTAGAGATACTAACTATGTGATTGCTGGGAATCAAACCTGGGTCCCCAGAAAGAGCAGCAAGTGCTCATTACTGCTGAGCCTCCACTCCAGTTTCTCTCATCAGATCTCTTGACCATTCTGACAACCATTCTGGAAGGGTAGGGTGATATCTCAAAGTATTTTTAATTTGCATTTCTCTAAAAACTAAGAATATTGAAGACTTTAAAATAGTTATTGTCCATTTGTGCCTACCCCCCCTTTTTTTTTTGAAGCAGTCTATTCTATTCATCAGCCCAAGTCTTAATTGGCAGATCCATTTCTTTGCTTCTTCAGTTCTCTATACATTAGCCCCTTGACTGAAGTATAGCTGATAAGGGTTTTCTCCCCTCCTGTGGCTGTTAGTGTGCTCTGCCTCCAGTTTCCTTAGCTGTACAGAAACGCTAATTTCACCTTGACCCATCTGTTGTTGATATGTGAGGCTAGATCCCATGCCAGTTCTGTTCAGAAAGCTCTTTCCTACTCCTGTAATTTGGAGAGCATTCTCTGCTATTTTTTATCTCATAGTTTCAGCATTTTAGGCTTTTTGTTTGTTTATTTTGTTGTGTTTTGTTTTTCAAGTCAGAATTTCTCAGTGTAGCCCTAGTTGTCCTGGAACTCATTCTTTAGATCAGGCTGTCCTGGAACTCAGAGATCCACCTGCCTCTGCTTCCCAAGTGCTGCGATTAAAGGGGTGCACCACCACCACTGGCTTCATTTTAGTTTGTAAGTTAGTTTCTTTGGTCCATTTCAGATTGATTTGTGTACAAGGATAAAGATATGAATCTAATTTTATCCTTTTACAGGTGGATATCCGGTTTTGCTACCATTGGCTACCATTATTGAAGAGGCTTCCCCAATGTATGTTTTTGCCTCCTTTGTCAAAGATTATGTTGGCATGGCTTTGTCAGTTTATATCTGGGTACTCTATCCTATCCTTTGGTCCATCTGCTCATTCTCATGCCAACAGTAGACAGTTTTCATCTTTGCAGCCTCACAGTGTATTTGAGGTGAGATATTGTGATGCTTCCAGTTACGTTTTTACTCCTTAGGATTGCTTTAGCTACTCATGGCCTTTTGTGGTTTCATATAAATTCTTGGATAGTTCTTTCCCGGTCTGTGAAATGTGACATCAGAATTTTGAAAGATACTGAGTTAAATTTATAGATTAGTTTTGGTAGTAGAGGCATTTTCACATCAATTCTGCCAGTCCAAGTGTTCGGACAATCTTTGTGTCTTCTAGTAAGTGTTTATCAGATGTGGGCATTTTCCTGGTAGATTCTATAGTTTTTCAAGTGTAGGATCACGTTATTTGTAAATAAGGATAACGGGACTTCTACCTTTCCTGTTCTTATCCCTATATTACCTTTCTCTTGTCTAATTGCTCAGACTTCAAACAAATATTAAGAGAGGGAGGAGTGGTTTTCTTCTCATTCCTCATTTTAGAGGAGATTCTTTTGTTTTTTTTCTCCATTTAACGTAAGAATGACTATAGGTTTGTTGTATATTACTTTTTTTTTTTTTTGAGGTACACTTCATCTATTCCTAACTTTTTTAGTACTTTATCATGAAGGCAAATTGAACTTTATTGAATACCTTTTCAGCATCAATCAAGATGATTATGTAGCTTCTGTTCTTAAGTATGTTATTTTATTTTTATGTGTGTGATTTATGTATTTAATTTTGTTCAATCAAGCTTGTCTTTCAGAGATAAGACCCACTTGGTATATGATCATCTTAATGTGTTTTTAAATTCAATTTGCAAGTACTTTGTTGAATTTTGCATATTTGTTCCGCAAAGAGATTGGTCTTTAGTTTTCTTTCTGTTCATCCACCTATCCTTTTTTCCTTCTTTTTGATTGTGTCTTTATCTGGTTTTGATGTCAGGATAATACTGGCTTTAACTGAATGAAGTAGTTTATTGTGTTGTTTAGTTTCCAAGTGTCTGTAGTTTTTATACTTTCTCTTGTTGATTTTTACTTTAATTGTATTGTGATATGATTGGATGCAAGGGATTATCTTGATTTTTCTTTTTTTTTTTTACTTATTGATATTTGATTTTTATACTATGATATGATTGATTTTGGAGAAAATTCCATATGCTGCTGAAAAATGTGTCTTTTTTATCTGTTGGGTGGAATAGTATATTTATAAATATATATGCATACATATACGTTAAGTCTAGTTGATTGGTAGGTAGTGTGTTTTAACTGAAAAGTTCTTTGTTTGCTTTTAGTATGGAAGACTTCTAAAAATGAGAGTAGAGTTTCAAAGTTCCCCACCATTCTTATTCCAAGGCTTATATGTCCTTTTATGCCATTTAATGTTTGTTTTATGAAATTAGAGCCTCAAGTGTTGGTGCATACTTGTTTAGAAATATTGATAAATGATTTTCTATATTAATATAGTGTCCTATTTTTTAGATACTTATTTATTTTGTGTATATGAGTATACTGTCATTGTCTGAACACACATCAGAAGAGGGCATAGGATCCCATAACAGATGGCTGTGAGCCACCATGTAGTTGCTGGGAATTGAACTCAGGACCTCTGGAAGAGCAGTCAGTCCTCTTAACCACTGAGCCATCTCTCCAGCCCCTATAGTGTCCTATTTTATTTCTTCTAACTGGTTTTGATTTGACATTTACTTTAAAATAAGGATAGCCAAGTCTGCCTATTTTTGTTATTCATTTACTTAGTAGTTTGTTCTCCATATTTTGATATGTTTTTAGATATCTTTTTTCACTAATTGTGTTTCTTATTTAGACAATATATAGTTGGTTCTTGTTTTTTTTTTTTTTAAAAATCCATTTCATTAGTCTGCATTTTTAAATTGTGAATTTAAGATTTATATTTAAAGTTATTGTAGAAAAGGGTTTGCTATTATCTATGAATTTGCTAGGTGTTTTTCTGTTTTGCTGTGCCATTGATATTTCCTTTCTTCCTTCATTCGTCTTGAGGGTTTGCTGAGTTTCTCTGTCAGAGTCTGTTTTGTCTTTGTGTTCCATGCATTCTTCTAAAGGAAGCTCTCTCTGCTTTTCTTCCCTGTAAAGTATGCTGTGAAGAATGTCCCTCAGTGCTGGCTTGGCTGCCATGCACTGCCTTAGTTTGTGTTTGCAAATATCCCAATTTCGCCATTAATTTTGCAAAATGACTTTGTTGGCTATAGCATTCTTGATTCAAAGTTATTTGCTTTCAGAACTTGAAATATTTAACTCCATGCAATTCTAATTTTTATGGTTTCTGAAAATTCTGGGGTTGAATCTGATAGTTTTTCTGCCCCTTTATGTGACTGATGTTCCTCTTGTGCTGACTTTAGGATTATTTCTTCACTTTTATTTTTACATCCTAACTATGATGTTTTCTCAAGAGTTTCTTCTATATTCATTGTGTTTGGAGTATAGCTCTTCTGTTTAGATGTCTATTTACTTCTTTAAGTTTGCTGTTATTGTTTCATTATAAATAGTCTGTTTTTATCTAATTTTATCTTTCCTTCTTTGTCACTATGAATAATGAGATTTGGATACCAGAATGTATCCCAGAAATCTTTAAATCATCAAGTTATGGTCCTTAATTTTATACATACACATATACATTTATTTGTGTGTGTGTGTGAGTGTGTGTGTGTGTGAGTGTGTGTGTGTGTGTGTGTGTGTGTGTATATTTGCCATATTGTCTTGTCTTTGTCCTACATTCTTGAAATTCCTCTTTTTTCATAGTTTATTCTGCTAATTGTGCTGCCTGTTGCATTTTTTATTTGTTTGTTCATATCCTTCATTTCAAGTATTTATATTTAGTTCTTTTTCAGTGTTTCAGTCTCCTTTCTGAAAATTTCTTTCATAGTTGGACTTTTCACCTCAGTTTGCTGTTTTATTCACTTTGGAGACTGCCTTTGTTGAGGTCTTAAATTTCATTAATTCATCTGTTTGTTTGCTTGAATCTTCTATATGGTTATTAATTCTTTTTTGAAGCAAGACTAAATTATTTCTCAGTTGTTTCAGCTCTCTCTGTGGTGTTGGATTCTCTAAAGGGGAGTTGTTCAGTTGAGGGTCAGTTGGGGGTCAGTGGGCCATGAGTGGTCATTGTAGCATTTGCTTTGCTGTGTCTGCTCATCTCTTGGATTGAGTCTGTCTTTCAGTTCTTATTTCCCTTAGATAAGATTCTATGTGAATGTTTTGTTCTGTGTGGGGTATTTGCATAAACTACAGCTATAGGAATGGTGAAGCTTGGTGATGAGTGTCAGATGGAGCCTCTGAGGTAATCCTGTGTTAGCTATGTGCCATAGCATCATGTGCACACTGAACCCCAAAGCCACCAGATGCAGTAAAACTTTGGTTACTCCTTTGATTTTGTGAACTTCCTGGAGGCAGATAGTCATTGAAGTCTTTCTAGTATGTGGAGGCTGTCGTTTGAGTCATAGGCCCAAAGTAACCCCGACCATGCAGAATAGTCTCTTGGTCCTTTGGGGACTACTGGAACCCCAATGTCAAAATCCCACACCCACAATGAACTCCGATACCACTAAAGCCAAGCTCCTGTCTCTCGGGATCCTGAGCACTCGGGAGCTGAAGCTCTGCCCTTGCATCAGTCCTGAAGGCCTCTGGAGCTAGAAGTTTGGTCACATGGTGCTCTCGGGTCCCAGAGGCTATTTTTTTCCTTTTAAACAAGTAAACTTATGCCTCTATGTTCTTTTTAAATGGAAATTTTGGCTCTGAAGTATTCCAATGAAAAGTTTTGATACTTCTACATTTATTACAGTTGTGCACAGGCTTTTAATTTGTTTTCAAATTTTCCATTTAAAATGCATTATATATATTAAGGTTGTGTTTTTTTATTTATTTTAGATGTATGTGTGTTTTGCCTGTATATCTATATATCTATATCTATATCTAATCTATGTGTACCATTTACGTATAGACCAGCAGATCCCCTGGAACAGGAATCATAGGCAATTGTTAGCTTCCATATGGGTCCTGGGAATCTAATCTGGATCTTCTAGAAAAGCAGTCAGTGTTCTTAACGAGGGAGCCATCTCTACAACCCCTTAAAGTGAATTATAATTCTTAAACAAAGCATTTTAACTGGGTAAATGCTACTTTGCCTAGTAATGAGGTAGCTTACAGTACCTAACAGTTATTCTAGCTATGTACTAGAACACACAGTGTGGTCCAACTCACTCTTGTGTTCTTGTTGCCTGTTTTAGTGCCTGGCAGGTAGGAATTAATAACATTCATTTCATTAAAATTATGTTAGATACAATAGATAACTAGAATTTCTAGCATAAATATCAGATCTGAAACTGGTCATATCTGTCAAGGAATGTGTATCAGGATCAGGTACGACATCCAGTGAGGAAGATAGGAAAAGGTTTTTTTTGGACTGTAAGCGTCAACGTCTGAGCAAGGAACTGTGGGTGCACAGCCAGAAAACTGCCCAACTCTTGATGAGGGATATATCATGGAGCCAGAACCAAAGGAGGAATTACAGAAGTTTTGAAGGGCGATGGGAGTGTCTTAAATTGTGTTTCACAAGGATGAATTGTCACCTTCCCAACTTCATAAAGCATATTAGAAAATCTAGAAGCTGGGAGGGCGGATAGATCATTTTTAACAGTCTACTAGCAAGTGGGTCTCCAGACCTTACTCCAAACTGACAGATCAGAAGAAAGGAGTGGAGTTCCCAGCAGCAGCAGAGTCTGCTGAGCTGGGCAGCTGGAAGCAGATGGCAGTGATGGAAGAGAGGAATCAGAAATGACTGGAGTTTTGGAAAGAGGTAGATGAATAATGCTGCCCAGGGGTATCGGGGGCAGGGATGTGGTATGATAATCAGGTAGTTCAACTCCAAAGATACCCCTACCCCACCCCACCCCATCCACACCCTACCCCATCTCACCCTCACCCCACACCCTACACCCACACCCCATTCTCCACCTCGCACCCCACACCCTCACCCCTCATCCCCACCCCACTCCACCCCACCCCAACCTTTTGTGTATAAACAACTCTTTTTGATTTTGAAAAAAAAAAATGTGGTCTTCACAACCTCTCTGAGCGCTGTGAGTAACATGCCATGGTAGCTGACTCCAGGAACCAAGAACCGCAATTCTTCTGTCACTGCCAAATTTGCAGGTTCATTGTTTCCTGTTGCAGGTGACAGCTGGGTTTCTACTTTTCAGTGGCACCATAGTCCCCCAAACTATAGGACCATAAATAATCTTTAGCTTTGCCAACAAATCTGTCACCTGTCCTGTGGTCTTGTGTGTCTCTGGCCTGTCATTTGACTGTATTTTACTTAATATACTTCCCACGTTTAAAGTTTGACAGTGTGTTTTTGCCTTGTAGTTAATAAAGCCTAATAATTCTTAGGCTGGGGTCTAGGACAGCCAGTTCCTCTCATTTGCACGCATTCTAAGGCGAAGGCTCTTAGCTTTGGATTTCTCCTGCTCCTCACCATGATACCCTGCCTCAGTGTTTATGGTGGCCTTGCAGATCTTCATGTCCATTAATTCCACTGTGAGCGTGGAGTTCATCTATATTCCAGTTCCCATTGGTATTAATGATGAAAGTCATTTGTGTAATGAAAGGTTCACCTCTCATCTTCAAGCATAACTGGATAGTAAAAATGCTGTCTCGGAGCCTTTTGTAAAAGCCCCCAGCTATGAACATAAGTTTGGATGCTCCCTGAGTCTGACTCCTTTAACCAACCGCTAGTAAAAACACATCAGTGTGTTTGCTCCTTAAGGATATTTGAACACTCTAAAGGTTATGATGCGGCAGAAATCCAGGGAGTGACCATGAACTATAATATAATAGTGCTTGCGTTGACGCTGAGAACCATTCGTAATTTTTCACGGATACTTTAAGCCTGAGAAATTATCAACGTTTGAGTTACTATTTAAAAATTCAGCACAGACAATTATGTAAAATAACACAAACTTGAAAATACAGTTAATACTGAAAAAAAAAAAAAAAACCTAACCCATTGCCGTATTTCCTCAGCTTAGTCCAGTAATTCTGTTGGACTATGACTAATACCAAAGAGAGGAGTAGCTGGTGGGAAGTATTTAAACGCTGATGTTGTCTTATGACTTTCTAGTTGGGGAAACTCTTCAGTGTGGCGTAATTATCAATATTAAAACATTTATCAATAGGAAGGTAAGGAAACACTAATATGTGTAAGATATTGACTTAATAAGGTATGTTATCATAATAACAAAATAGCCAGTACCTACACAAGACCTCCCTGGGATTTTTTTTTTTTTTTTTAATGTTGCAAGGTTTTATATTGTTAAACTCCCACCTCTCTCCTGAATTGACTCAAACGCAAACTCAGGTTCTGCTTCTACATGCCAAACACACTATTCGGACCTCAATTTCTGTAAGAGTGTAGACAGTGTTAAGGAGGAGTCACCATTTACACAGCTGTCACCACGTAAGTGCCATCACTGCCTCACAGTCTTTGCTTTGCCCTTCCCTTCCCTTCCCTTTCCCTCTTTTCCAGGGGAACAAATCAACTTCTCTCACTCTGTGGTCCTCAGTCTCTACTGAAGGACGCATCAAGTGCCTTTCCTAAAGGAGTATGAAGTCTCTCTGGTGGATTCCTAATGAGTCCAGTTATTTCCAAAATAAATATTAGAAAAGGAAAGAGCACCAGCAGATGCTTCAATTTAGATAAATCATGGGCCCTAGCGGTGTTATTGTGCCTCCAGGGAGCACAGGCTGGGAACTGCAGGGTCTCTGTCTGGCTGTAGACAGGGCTCTAATTTTAGGTATTATCTTTAAAATGCCATTCTTGGAGAAAATGAGCCTTACTTGGCAATTCTTTTGTGCTTTTGTTTTTGTTTTCTGTCATTTGTATTTTGAATTCACAGATCAGTATAAGATATGTCCACACACGGTTTTTTTTTTTTTTGGCTCCCCACTTGTCTTTCCTGCTTTGCTTTATCATGATCATGTTCTCCCTTCTTCCCCCCGCCCCCCCATGTAAGTCACAATACATGGTATGCATATATATTTAAATACATTGAAGACACTTTTACTAAATATTTCATTGTGGTTTTTAATTTTTTATTGTAGTGTGTGTGTGTGTGTGTGTGTGTGTGTGTGCGTGTATCACACTTGTGGAAATCAGGGAACAATTTGTGGGAGTCAGTTCTCTAACCATGTGAGCCCTAAGGATTGAACTCAAGTTTCCAGGCTTAGCAACAGGAACCTTTATCCACCGAGCCATCTTACCGGACCTTCATTTGTGATCTTCAGGAAGAACATTCCTCTACAGACAGTAAATGATCAAATTCAGAAAATCTGACAGTGATGCAGTGCTGTTATCTAATGTGTACAAAACATCTCACAATCCATGCTCAAAGGTTTTCATTTATCCTGTTAAATATCCCTGGTACAGTTATTTTTCTTTCCATTCAAAATGCAATTCTGGATCAAAATTTGCATAGAGTTGTCATGTCTCCTTCCAGACTGAAAGGGTTTATCACTATGCATTTATCTGTCTTGATTTAGATGTTTTTCAAGAGTGCAGGATAGTTGTTTTTAGACTGTCTTTCTTGGGCAGACTGAAGCTAGGCTCTTATGGCAAGAATACGCACAGATGTCTCTTCTTGAGACTTTATTTGGTTTTCCAAACAACCGATTCTCAGTTCTCCAGGGTGAGGTAGAAGTTTACACTCCTGTTTAATTCTAAACCTACGTGGAGGCACACAATCTGCATGTTAAGGTGTCAGCCTCACCAGGATACTCTGTGTCCCCACACCAGCCTCAAGTGGGATCCCAGGCAACCCACACTCCCTTCATATTGTCTCAGTAGGGGTCGTGTAACCTGGTCAGGTTCGGTCATTTGATCAGATGATCACCAGGACTCAGCAAGGCTTTATACCTTTTGTTAAAACTCAGCAACCATCTGAAGGGAACACAGGCTCTGAGAAATGGGGGGAGGGAGAAAGCTCCGACCCCTGTCTGGTGCATGGCTACCCCAGCGCAGATGTGAGGTTAGTCTAGACGTTCCATTTCCCAAATACCCTATGTGTGAGTTGCAGTTTTGGTGTGTAGACACAACGTCTACTGCCTTGATTAAATAGTTGAGTTAAATCATCTTCTTTATGAACTGAATTTGTAATTCCCACATTCATTAACAAAAGATACATTTTTACTCTCTACATTTGATTTAGTGTTATGTAAAATAATTCGCTAATTGTTAATTTTTACTTCCTTAACCCATCACCATCAATATCTTTCTGCTTTCCTTAGATACAGTAAAGTCAAAAGATAAAAATGTCCAGATACTTGAAGCTAAAATAAGAACTATTTTACTAGAAACATTTAGCGAACACTTCCTGTGCATTTGAATAAACCTAGTGCATATTTGCTGGAAAAAAAGAAGAAGTATGTAGTGGTATTTGTTATGTAAAATATTTATACTGATTATCTTTCCCTTTGAAGTTATCTTTAAAGCCAACTTCAGTGCTATCCTCTTTAAAATATTGGCCTCATTTCTGACCCCATTTGATAGAATCTGGTGTAATTACCTACTTCATTCACAGCTTTGGCTTTGCATGACTTTAAACCAATTTAAAGAAAAAATAGAAATGACCTTCAAAAGATGAGGGCTTTCTTGAGTGAATATTCTGTAGTCCTCAGGGGAGTTCCAAATGCGGCTTTTTAGAGCAAGGAGATGGTTAGTAGGTGGAGGACAGAGCTCACTCGGGTAGGACACTTTGGAGGGAGGGTTTCCATCCTAAACCGACCGTGCTTAGACCTGATTTTCTTTTCTAAGATATCAGTACTAAAGAACAAGGCTTGCTTTGGGGATCACAGACCACAAATGACCACATCTAATAACGATAGTATCATTCATTATGATTCTCCAAATTGTTAATAACTACCAAGTATGAAGAATACAACAATGGATGAGAGAGCTTTAAAAATCCTTTCACAGAATTCATAGCTCAGTTCTTGCTAATCTAAGAAATGATGGAAAACTGCCTTGTACCTTAATTTGACCCACATTTAGAACTTTGACACTTTTTCACATATCCTTTGTGACTCATAGATCTGCATCTCCAAGCTTTAAAAGAGAAAAGGGAAAGGGAAAGATGGGGCTAGAGAGATGGCCTGGCAACTGCTGCACATGCAGAGCACTGGGGTTTGTTAGTTGCTATCACTCAGAGCAGAGAGTTCACAACTGCCCTAACTCCAGCTCTAGAGGATCTGGTGCCTTCTGGTCTCTGTGGGCACCTGCTCTCATGTGCACACATGTGCACACACACACATACACAATTAAAAACAAGTTTTTAAGAGCAAAGAGATTCCAGGAACAAACAAAATCCTTACTAACACCCAATAGAGAAGTGGCAGCACTTGGGAGAGCAGAGGGAGGAGGTGTTTCCCCCGAGAACCCTGAAGACTTCCCTTAGACTTGAAAACCTTGATGGAGAAGAGGATTTTAAAATTAGCCAGTTTATGAAGCAGAGTTGAGGTTTAAGAAAGCTATTTGTAAGTGAGATTCAGTATAAGAGTTAAGACAAATAGAGGCACTCAGAAGAGAGTAAGGCATGCTCAAGAGTGTGGGCATGGATCATTCAAAGAAAGGTTGGGCTCATTTGTGTTTTAAACAGCCACACAGGATTGGGGTGGGTTTGAAGTTACTATCTTTACAGAGTTGCTAAGGAACTTCAATGAGGTCTCTGAGTGGGTCTTCCTGGGCAGCTTCAGGAGACAGCTGATAAGGTAAGAGTCTAATCTATAGGGATGAAGGAATATGTATCTTTAGTATAAAGTTAATAGATTTCATGTCCTGGGGAAAAGGGTTGAGGCCTTACCTAACATCATATACATTCAGCCTAGGTCATCATTATTTAATTTAAGGTAGCTATATATGAAATGAATGTTAATTCAATACCAGCAGCTTTTAGCACAATTCTGAACAAACGTTGTTTGTGCCAGAATTGGCTGGCAAGGGATTTTAGCCAGGCTGTAGGATGAGTCTCCTCTTCTTTCCCATTTCCCCATGGTTTCCATATCTTACTCTCCTGCCTTAGAAGGACAGGGTGGATGTGTAGAACAATCCTTACAAAAGACATTAAGTCATTTGTTGGGAAGGCTTTGTTGGGAAGGCTTTAGGACTTCTGTGAGTGACATAGCACCAGACAGAAAACAGATGGGGACAGACAATTTTTGTCATAGAGTCAAAGAGGCTATTTTTCCTCAACCATAAAACTCTCTAAATATTTTGTATGTCATTTATTTTTGAACTATTGTTAAAATCTTGATTTGGGTTTGGGGTGCTTAGCCTTCATAAACACTGGAACCTCCAAAACAGCCCTGAAACTCATCTCTGTCAGATGCTATGGGCTTACATGATTTAATGCCCTTCACAATGATAAAATCATTACTCAATAGTAGCAAGGTAAGTCAAAGGTTAGATTTCTCTAATCTAATGGACGAGGAAAATCAAATCAATCTTTGTACAGGCCAACCAATAAATTGAATTTCTCTTTCCTTCCCAGGATCCCCGGTTCAATGCAGAAGTTGACCAAATTACAGGCTACAAGACACAAAGTATCCTTTGTATGCCAATTAAGAACCACAGGGAAGAGGTAAGCCAATTTTTCATTTTATATTAAAGGGCATTTAGAAATCTTTTTTTTACTCTCATATGTATGAACTAATACTATATTGACAAATTATTGTTTAATTTGAATATATAAATACTTCAATATTCTGTCTGAGATTTTTTTTTTTCTGTTTGAGATTTTTTTAACTGGAGTTACAATGTTGAATGGTAAATAGAGACTTTACCGTGATTATTGGGAAACATTGTGTACATTTCACTTCCTATCTCTCCTGTGCAGTTGGAGTGTCTTTTTCTATCTTATATATGTCATTATAGTATGATTTTTTTCACATTGTATGTTCTTGCCTAAATAACGCTTATATCATAAATCGTCCTTCAGTTGCTATCATTATCAGTTGTTTTTTTTTTTTTTGGATTTAGATTGCAATTTAGAAAACAGAAATTGTAGCAAGTTTCAATGACATAGGTTTAGATGTAAAATTATAATAGGTAAGTGAAAATATTTTATATTTTACCTAGCTTTTGCTATCACTGTTTCTTCTTTATTTTATACTTCTATGAAAAAGATAGTAAGTTGTCAATTAAACTAAATGCTTCAATTGCACATTCTCAAATCTGAATTCACATTACAATCACCCAGGGGATTCTGAAAGATCACCAGTTGGGTGAGTCATGGTTTCCAGATAAAGAGAGTCAATAAGATGCTTATAGATACAGCTGAGATTTATTATGGGAGTTGGCCAATATAATTGAAGGTCATCATCCTCTTTCATTAACCCAGAGAACTTTTTTAGTGGGCAGTATAATTAAGGCTTGAAAACCTTGGGGCTGCTGAGTAAGATAAAATCCAAATGCCTTTGGTCTTAGAGTTCTCATGTATGGAGGTGAGAGATAGCTAGCACAGCTCCAAGAGAGAGGACAAAGAGCCTCTGCCTTTAGCTATCTGGTCTACCTAGATCCTGAGTGGATTGGACAGTGCCCATTCTCATTGGTGGATCGAGACTCTTCTTCATGAGTCTGTTGATTCAGGTGCTATTCCTTCCTGAGACACCCTCAAAGATGTACTCAGAAATGGTTATACTTGTTGCCTGGATTCACTAAAAGAGGAGAATATATAAAATGAACCTATAACACCAGGTAAGCTGGAATGTCTGTATTAACTGTTTTTCTGGTGCTGCTATGATAAAACATCTTGACCAAAGACAACATAAGGGAGAAGTTTCATAGTTTGTGTTACCAGAGGGAGAGTCAGTCTACAATGGTGAGAGAGGCCTTTCACCAGAGTAGGGAGGTGAGAGATTGTGTCTTCGTACTCAATCACAAAGCAGAGAGAGTGACCTGGAAGTGAGGCATAGCTATGATCTCCTAGTGACTGTCTCCACTGACATACTTAACCTCCTCGGATCCTCCACAAATAACACTACTGAGGGAATATTCAAAAACCCAAGCTTATGGGAGACATTTCTGGTTCTAACGACCAACAGGTCCTCAGAGATTCAAAGGCTGCTGTAGGTTTCTATAAATTCTGGGCCTGTCTTAACCACAACTGTGTAGCAGGGAATTTTTTTGCATGGGCACTGGGACAGCTTAGTATCAACCCATGCCTTTCCTGTGGTTTATTTTCATATTGAATTCATATCCAAGAAGGGTCTAAAGTCAACCAGACTGTCTTCATTTTAATAACATCCCTTCTTTTCCTCTTACAGACACATTTAACTTTTCAGTCTGTGGGCTGGGCCAGTCCTTCTATCCTCCGGAGACTTTTCAGGCCATGTAACCTTAGTCAGGGTACACCACTTGTTAGGGTGTGTCTCCAGAATGAATTTGACAAGCAACTATAGTACTGAGGTTTGTGTTTTTGAGACCAAATTCTTTGTCATTCTACTGGAGGAATGTAACTGTCAATGTCAAGAAGACTCCTGGAGGTTTACGCATCTCAGATTCCACAGCATTGAAGAGAAATAGATGGATATAGATTGGTTAACTTGGTGGCCTCAGTTAGAGAGACACCCCCTCTGCCAAGAGCTGTCTCAGGACTCCCTTTGCCCATGCACTTCACTTTCTGACTCAAGCCTCCTGCCTACTGTACTTTTTCTCCTGTCAGTGTCTGGTTCCCGTCTTCCCCATTATTGCTTCCTAGAGGGCTTCTCATTTGGGGCCATTGCAGGTTAAATTAAAGCCCACAGACCTGTGGTTATTCCTCGTTGTCAGGCCCTTAGGGTAGCTAAGTTTTAAATGGTAGGTTCTTTTTTAGAGTGTGCCTGGCCACTGCCCTCTGAGTCATCCGCAGAGGCCGAATGGACATGCTGGCCTTCTTTGGTCCTGACCTTCTGCATGAGGAATCACTGTTTGACCGAAACCCACAACTGGTTTGGGGTTTTTGAAGCTGTGGCTTGCCCTGAGGGCAGCACTGCCCGGCTCCACTCACCTTTGGATTGAGGCGTTGGCTGCCTCCACTCCCAGGGAGGCTGGCCGAAGCCGTTTGACATGGTTTGCTTCCTTTCTGTGGAGTTACCAGTCTTTCCTTCTACATGTTTCTGTCATTGCCCTTGTGAATTTCTGAAGCTCTTTTCTATCTTTGGAACAGTGTAAAAAAATTGTGTTGATGTTAATCCTCTTCTCCTCTGTCACATCAGGCAGAGATAGCCTCTTGACTGCTAACTTACCAGAAGTCTCTCAGATTTTCTTAAATGAAAATTTACAGGCGGGCCCGGTGAGCCTTTTGGAATAATTGTAAAGATTGTTTTCCCTGAGCTTGACTCTCATCTTACTGCTTCCTGTTTGACTAATGGGGTTAATCCTTTTGAACTTCACTTCCCTTCTCTGCAAAGTGGGGGTGATAAAAGAGACCCACTCTCAAAGCTGTATTCACACTGGCAGAAAGCTGGACATGCTTTGCGACACTGTGAAAATGGCCAGTAAATACCATCTAGTGCTTTTGGAAACAACAAGGGTGAGCAACAATAACGGAAGTTGTAAGGAATGAGGGGAGCCCGAGGCAGTCACTAGCCAGCTTGTAATCAGTAGGCTGGCCCAATGATAGTGGCATAGCCTGGCATGGGTCCTTCTGTTGGTCACCCCTTAACCAACTGTCAACTTAAAAGAAACATGGCCTTCTAGTCTTTTCTTCCCATAATTGAGGCTGAGTGGATTTACCTTCTTTTTGTTTAAATCATTCCTATTAAGCTAGCTCCCATTCTAGTTACTTACCAGAGAACCTAAAAGTACTATGATTATTGAATTACTATTTATCTCTTATTTATAAAATATTTTATACTTTCTAGTGACAGTGGATTTTCGAGGGAAATAGTCTAGGCAATTGTGTGGGTGGGGAAGTTGGGTGTTATGCACTGAAGTCTGTGCTCTGCCACAGGCCAGGGCACTCTGAAAGATCTTTAGAACTCACTAAAATGCTGAGTATTGCCTCCTCTCATGCATTTACTTATTTATTTATCTGTGTACACACATACACATATGGAGATTAGAAGGTGAGAGTCTTAAGAGTTTTTTTTTTTTTTCACTCCTTCTGCCACGTGGGTCCTGGGAATTGAACTCATGTCTTTAGGGCTGGTGTCAAGCACTTTTACTTGCTGAGCCATCTTGCCAGCCCAGCCTCTTATTCTTGTGAGATATTTTAACAAATTAAAAATTTCAGGAGTTCCTTTCAATAATGTTATAATATTACACTGTGATCCGTTGATGTAATGGATACAGCAGTGTCATTTTGGAAGCTGGCATCATGGCTTTGCATACAGTATAGAGAGTAAGGTTTTATAGTTCTCCCTCTTCTCTCTAGTCCTTCTAAAGATAGGAGTTAATAGGGGGAAAAGACTTGAGAGACTTGAGGAAGCTAAAATAGTCTACATCAGAAAGGTCAAAGAGCTATTAGTCAGAGGCAAATGAATGGCCAAGGGACAAAAGTTAATCAAAGGAGAGAAGATCTGTCCAATTGTGTGTGAGAGTGATTAAGCAGTGTGAAATAGGACTTGGGAAGCAATTGCCTCATGTGGAGAAGGCAGTTGTCATGTGTGGTATTTCTAGAGTAAATACTGTGGGAATTGTTCTAGGGGGGTCTGTCATTTTTATAACACTCTTGGAAGCACACATCTTATGCCCTCATAACAGACCAAGAAACTAAACTGGAACATTTAGGGGTCTTGGTCGCATAACTAGGAACATCAAACCAAAAACCACAAACACACCTTTGGACTGTGCAGTCACAATACAGAGAAGAAATTACTGACATTTCACCATTGATGACAACTGTACTGTTTTTCTCTCTTAAATGTCTGCGACTTTGCGTGGGAAGGGACGGGAGGGGCCCTGATGTGGTGTTGTGGGCACAGCCAGGGGGCCTGATGGTCTTCTAATGGCCAGTCCATGTCAGGGCCTAAGTCATGTAACACAAAGATTCTTTCAAAGGATGAGACAAGGAAGGAAGGGGCAGAGAGACACATTCTCTAGTACTGTAAGAAGACTCCATAGGCAAGGTTTTTACCAGGCATAGAAGAGTTACAAGAGGGCTCTTGCACTAAGCTGGGCCAAAGTGCCCCAGAGAACAGCTATGGTATGCCTACAAAGCAAACTGGATGAAAAAAAAAATGCAAGTGTGCTTTTCAGACCTGCTATTAAGTTTCATTCAGACTTAATTCTGGATTTTTCAGGCAAAGGCACTTGAGACAGTTCTTATTTTAGTCACTTGCATTAGTTATTTATGTAAGCAGACAGAATTCTCTTATGTTTAGTAAAGGAGTACAGAGAATTCAGCTGTCACTGGACCAGATGGCCCATTTCTGAAACACTGCCCTTCCTCAAAGTATTGCTCCTTGTAACAGTACTAGAAATGACTGTCCCTTTGTATTTATAGGGATCAAACTTAGATACTAACTCTCATGCAGGGATTCATCATTTGGAGCTTCCTGCTGCTTTCTCTGTGGATCACCTAGGGAGGGGTGAATAGGAGACAGAAGGCAGGACTTTACAGAGCAATGCAGTGCTGAAGAGAGCATCTGCCAGTTTCTAACTAGATTCCTGAGAGGTAAATAACTTTGATGAATTAAAGCCATTTAACACATGCCCAAGTCACACAATAAGGCATGAAAAACTTGTCATTCAAACTACAATATGCATAAGTAAATGCTTTGTAGTGTTTAAGCTTTGTATGGCCCGTGTTTGACCATTTAAAAATATTTTCTCTAACACTGTCTTATTTGACAAGTAATGGTTGAATTATTGATATTATATGTATATATGTATATAGATATAGATAGATATAGATAGATACTGATCTAAGCAAAAGAGATGAAAAATAAATAGGAAAATAAGTAAGTCCAGTGTTATAAAAGCGATTCAAGATTAGCCTGGGTTACCTCGAGAGACCTTGTCTCAAAAAAGCTAATAAAAGTAATAATAATAATAATAATAATAATAATAACAACAATGATACATTTTTAAAAGAAGCAAGCAAGATACATGGAGTGAGAAAGTTTATGCCTAAGAGCAATTCTGTATGAGGTGGATGTTAAATGGATCCAGCATTCACATAAAATGCTGGACCAAGGAGCTGAGATTCTGCAGAGCATTGCCAAGAGCCTGCTGCTGTGTTCATCTGTGTCTTCGCCTGCAGCCTTTCAGGAGGAAACATTTGCTCCCATGATCCGAGTGTCAGTACTTGCTGCACCGCAAAGGTAGAGACTGAAGATCCGGTGATCTATGCCCACCATAACAGCGGAGATTTTTTTTTTTTTTAGATTTGACAAGGAGATTCAGTACAAAAAATGTTAGAGTGGTATACCTCTAACCCTTCAATTCCAAGGAAAATATAATTACAAAACTCGGCAAAGTTTATTAGTGGACTGTCAGTTGGTCTGGGTCTATTTTAGTCATCTTAAAGAGCTGGCCAGCTTTTTAAAAACAATTGTTCCCCAAGCTTACTCCCCTGCAGTGCTCTTTCTTGTAGGTTTGTTTTAGAAACAAAATAGACTTGCTGGGAGTGATTTCTGTTTGTTCTGGACTGGAGGCTGAGATGCCGATGATCCTTTCCTTTTCCACATTAGCACTTAGATAATAAACAAGTGTGCTTTCAGAGAAGAAGGTAACCACTTTCCCAAGGGGCGAGGGACGTGTCCTAAGAATAGCAGACGAAGAATAGTCTAATAGGTGAACTTTGTATCTACATCACAAACCCAGAGCGAAAAGACAATTCAGATTTGACTTGAGGATCCCATCGGCAGCATGCTCTATCACTCAAATGAGACCTCATTTAGAATGCTTAGAAAATTTGGTTCATGCTACCCTTCATTCAACAGAGGGTCCAACTCCATCGGTACATTCTCTAACCATTCTGATGTTTGTTGGAGGGTATGGAGTTTTTAATTTTACAAGTCGTTCATTAATTTTGATGAGTTTTATAAAAGTCCTCAGTAGTGACTGTTAGGAATCTGCAACCAGTTGCAGATAAGAATAAGGAATTTCTTTGTGTAAGATTTGACCCAAAGCTGCATGATTAGACCTGTAGATAGATTTTGCGATTTTTCACACATTTTACAGTAATTATCAATGAAATTACAACTCTCAATAGACGTGGGTGCCAGCATCTGTATGCTAAGAACTAAGCGTCCTAGGGAATGTCCTTTATCAGCTCCATGACTCATGTTTCTTTTTAACCCAACTATGTTTTAATATCTACATCACAGGAAGAATTATATTGAAACGTCATCTAAAATCCTACTTTCTACTCTAACAATAAAGAGAAAATTAGTCCTCCAGGCTGAATTTCACGACAAAGAGATGTGTCTTAGTTAGGTTTTCTGGTGCTGTAATGAAACACCATTACAAGAGCAATTTGGGGAGGAAAGGGTTAATAATATTTGCCTCCATTTCCATATCACAGAGCATCCATAACCTCCGTCCATTTGTGTTACTTCTTGTCGAGTATTTACAAGAAAACTAGCCAGTGCCTGTACCCTTCTCTTCTTATTAATGGGAAACATTTTAACATATGCATGTTGCTTGCTTTGCACTGGAAAGAAATGTCCTGGCTCCAAAGAAACTCATTTATTTACAGAGCACTTGGATGAATTCTCCACAAGTTGATAATACTGGGTATTGCTGCTGTCGTATTTACATTATGTTGCTGTGTTCTGCTTTTCTTGAGGTGGTTATGTGGCCAGGGGGTGGGATGACAGGATTTGATGTCTCTTCCATTTCCCCTGTGTCATCTGATCCCATGTGGAGTTTCCACTGGAAACTGAAATAGGGAGATGTATTGAGACTGATAAGTAACCTCAGAAAATGTCTAGGATTAGCTGCTTATTGAATAAGGGGTTGCTCTCTGTGACAGTGATGGGTTATCCCTGACATGACCAGCTGTCGAATTTCACATTGCTCACTCAGAGAGACTCTAGTCGTTCCTAGAGAACGTTCAGCCCTGTGGGACGTAATGTCTGTTGATACTGTGGATATTGCCAGTGAAATAGAGGTTCCTTTCTGCTTAAACATATAGCATAGGGAATGGGGTAGGCAGCAAGCACACGGGCTTCCCAATAGTGCTCTGACATTCATAGTGGCTTTGACTCAAATGTGAAGCCTGAACATACACTCACAATAGAAGCTGTCTCTGAGAGCTATTTAAAACTATGTAGTAATCCCCGTACTCTAGACCAGGAAGCCAGAGGATCAACATTCCCAGGCCAACCTTGGCTACATAGTAAGCTCCAGGCCAGCCTAAGCTATATATTAAGGAGAGACTTTGTCTCAAAAAAACCAAACAACAACAAAATTAACCACAAAGTAATTATTTGATCTTAAGAAAATGTACCAATTTGTTCAAAGGGCAATCCATAACAGACTAGAGGGAAAGCCTTTCCAAGCATACAAGGAAGGTGGAAGATGCTGACTTTGCTCTGGGCAGTTGAAATTCACAACACTGATGTCTTTTATCTGTGTGACTTTAGACAAAATTATACCCTTTCTTTCTTTTGTTCCTGCTGATGCCGATGACTGACCAAGAGCCTTGTTCATGGTAGACAACTATTCCACCACTGAGCTATAGTCCCAAGTGTCTATTCTTAACCTAATGCTTTATTCCTTGATCATTTTAGAATGTCATTCTTCTGAAGGTGGAAGAACACCGCCCCCCCCCCCCCACACACACACACACACTCACTTTTCCCTTCTGATCTAGTGATCTCTTGAGAGAAATACCTGGTGTATGTTTGGTTGGTTTGGTTTTGGTGAGGGAGAATCTATCTATCTATCTATCTATCTATCTATCTATCTATCTATCTATCCATCCATCCATTCATCCATCCACCCACCCATCCACCATTTTATCTATTTTTGAGATATAGTCTTTTTGTATAGACCTGACAGACATGGAACTCACTGTGTAGCTCAAGTTTGCCTTGAAATGTTAGCAGACCTTCTGCCTCAGCCTCCTTAGTGCTGGGAGTACAGATGTGTACTGTGGGAGTACAGTAGCTACATGTAGCTACTTGCTTAGTTTTGTTTTTAATTTATTTTTATGTGTATGGATGTTTTGCCTGCATGTGTCTCTGTGTACTGTGTTGTGCCTGATACCTTCAGAGTTCAGAAGCGGGTGTTGGAGCTCTTGAGACTGGAGTTACAAATTGCTGTGAGCTGCCTTGTGGGTGCTGGGGATCTTCTGAAAGAGCAGCCAGTGTTCTTACGCGCTGAGCCATCTCTCCAGCTCTTGCCCAATTTTTAATGTTGTATGTAGCAATCCTAATGAAAACAAAAACAACAGCAAAAAACTTGTCATCTACATCTACAATATTAGTAGTAGAAAAATCATTGGGTACCACAGAGTATGAGTAACTTATTGTTGGAATAACTCATTCTATGAAATTGTCTAAGTACATATCTTTCTTTACCATTAGAAGAAATGAAATACAACCAGCCTTCTGTAAGGATGGGTTCTGCCTCCATGGATTTATCTAACTTCAGATAAACATATTTGGGAGAAATCGATTTGTTCAGACTATATACAAACCTTTTCTTTTGTTATTCCTTGAATAGTACAATATAGCAACTACTAAGATAACATTTGTGGTGCATTATGCATTGTGTATTATAAGCAATCTAGCAGGGACTGACAGGAGGTGGGGGTATGTGTAAGTTGGATTCAAACTCTATGTCATTTTATATGAAGGGGCTTACTGTTCTGAGATTTTGGCGTCTGAATGGCAGGAAACTGGAATTAATTCCCTGTGGCTTCTTGGGTCCAACTGCATAGAAAACCCAAATTTGGTATTAGGGGACACAAAGAAGACAAAATTGATGTAGAAATCCTAGCATTCTGCAAACTAGTCCGGGATCAAATGGTACAAGAAGCAAGGTTTAACTATACAAATGAGTTCAAAAGGGAGATGGCCTTGGGGGCGGGGGACCAATAGATGTCGGAAGCCAAGTCGGGGATCCAAGGTAAGGAAATTGAGCTTCCAAAAGCCAAATGGGCTCCCCCGTGTCTGAGCTTCCATGTGGACAGAATGAAGTGCGTGAGTGACGTCTGTGTACTGTAGGAGAGGCCATGCTGCCGGTGGCGGCCAGCGGGCTGCCGGTGGCGGCCAGCGGGCTGCCGGTGGCGGCCAGCGGGCTTACGGTGAACTCCGCGAAAAGGCTCATCTGTGGAATTCTACCCACGAGCTGAGTTCCTCTCCATCAGCAGCCCTGAGAAGCAATGGTAGAGCTCGCCCTCTGTTTAAGCCTGTCCTCCCCCGTTCCCCCGCAGGTAGCAAGTTCAAATTCTCACCCAGTATCATGCAAATCACCGAACAAAGAGTAGGCAACACCCACTCTTCTCAGGGCGAATTTACCCTTCAAGCTAAACCTTCAGAGATGGGCCCCAGGCACCAGTATCTACAGAAGTAAGAGAGAAAGGAAAGGAAACAGAAAAAAAAAAAAAAAAAAATGGCTTCAAAGGTAGTTTTCTTTCAACCAGAAAGAAGACTTTAAATCTCATTGTCACAAATAATGCTTATTTATAAATAAATATCCCTGAGGGTCAAAACTGTAATTTAAAACTTACATGGAAAAGTGGAGGGGCTTATGCCAGCCAGCATAGCATAGGAGAGGTGGAGGCAGGAGGATTGCTGCAAGGTCAAAGGTGTCCCAGCATACTGACTGAGAGAGACTCTCAATCAGGAAACCAGAGAGAGATGGAGAAGGGGGTAAGGAAAGAGGAGGGGAAAAGAGAGGGAAAAATTGGAACACAGATTTTAATAAAGGGAGAGCCCCAGGGACCCTCATGTGTCTGCTGAAAAAAACCCTGTTCCAAGTGTTCTGATACTAACATGGAAGACACCAGGAATCCCGTGGGGCCAGCAGTATTTTGAGTTTGCTTTTCTTCTGGGTATTGATTTCCCTGAGCCGCCCACCTTCTTGTCTTGTAAGTCTCCCTGGTTATCCCAGTCATTGCCCGGACACTGACTAGGTTAAAGTTTTGATAGTTTGTAATCTGGGAACTCAGAGACTCAAATGGCCAGTCTTTACATTGGCTCCATTTACAGGGGACTTCAACGACCTCATCAAATCACAAGATGGCTTTTATAACTCTTAATCTCAGAGTTGAACAGCTGATTTTGTTTCTTTTGAAGACTTTAATGTTGACTTACCTCACTATCAATTTATGGTAGCATACTGATAGACTAAAAGGTTACTCTAACTTGATTTGGGGTCAGTTTTTAAGTAACTGAGTTTTTCTTTGTTTGTTTTTGTTTATTTGGTTTTTGTTTTATTTTGTTTTTCAAGACAGGGTTTCTCTGTGTAGCCCTGGCTGTCCTGGAAGTCACTCTGTAGACCAGGCTGGCCTTGACCTCAGAAATCCGCCTGCCTCTGCCTCCCAAGTGCTGGGATTAAAGGCATGTGCCACCACTGCCCGGCAAGTAACCAAGTTTTTGTGCGAACACGTTTCAAGTGAACTTTCTGAGAAGGGCCCCGCTAATATGCCCCCAGTAAGGGCAGTTGCACCATAAAACTTACCACAACGCATACTGCTTCTGCATGGGTCATTCTCTGCCCACTGAACTCTGAACTCCTTCTGGGTACCCTTTTCCTTCATCAATTATTCTTTGATTTTTACTAGGCAGTTTAGTACTTGTTGAATAACAGATGAATGAATGAACTTAAAATCAGGTTAGACTTGCATTGCTACATTAGGCCCCATCAGTTTTGTCTGCAGTGCAAATACCTAGCTATAAACCAGACATGCTTGACCTGAGCCAAAAACCTTTCCCCAGCATTTGTCATTAAGGCTTAGAGCATCTAGAGACTTTAAGAGTATACAAGGGTCCTGTGAAAGTCAGGGCGAGTCAAACCAAGGCCAACAAAGGCAGTTAGGATAAATGAGTAATTCTCTTTTCTAAAAAAAGTATATCATTCTTTTATGATACAATAAAGGAGAGGAAAAACAAGCAAACCACAAAACCAAATCGGTGTTGAAAGTACCTTTCTATCTTCTGATCTGCCCTCCGACGGGGAACTTTGTATCATTTTCTTGTAGGTAGAGAATGAGAACGAACTGAACAAAGAAAGATGAGCCTCCCACACAGAATTCAGATTGCATTTCCTAAAGTGGGAGCACTTGGGGGGGAATGGTTTATCTTAATGAGACTAAATCGGGAAAAGAACGAAGCAGTAGAATTCTTTCGAGGGAGCTGAAGTTGTAAGACGTTACTGACTTGAAGTAATTCCTTAACCTGAAGCTGGAACTGAACGAGTAGAACAGCCCCCTGAGCAGAGCGATGAGAGACTTCTCCAAGTCCTTCTAAACCTTTTGTGGAACTCAAGGCTTACGGTCGGTCCAAGTTTAGCTTGGCCAACTTAAGTACAGTTTATCTTTCAAATTCCTTCTGACCTATGTGAAAGTAGACTTCGCCTGTTAATTCCTGTTTTGGTTTTTTAATAACTTCTTTTCCCAAAAATAATTCTGTTGAAGGTCAAATAATTTTCAAGGCCAGAGTTTCAAAAGAAGCCGGGCTACATTCCTGCACGAGAAACTCTTGCGCACTACTGATTCGCCTGCATTCCTCTGTAGCTGGCCGCTGGGTCCTGCTTCATTTTTAGTGAATGAGCCGCTTTGAAATAGCCGAAATCAATGTAAAATGTTTGTTTAATTATATATTTCATTGGAAATGTAAACGATTGTTTTGCTTTTTTTGTGTGTGTACCAGAAAACTATGCAGAATATTTACTTAAGACACAGTTACCCGCTAGCTTAATCTAGTTATAAGATGAAGATCCAAAGTCCTATGAGGTTTGGGCTCTAGGAAATTTTTGATTTTAGGAAATTAGGTTTGGGTTAGGAATATTACTACCCTTATTAAGAGTAAAAGGCTGGGGCTGGAGAGATGGCTCAGCGGTTAAGAGCACTGACTGCTCTTCCAGAGATCCTGAATTCAATTCCTAGCAACCACATGGTGGCTCACAACCATCTGTAATGGGATCTGATGCCCTTTTCTGGTTTGTCTGAAGACAGCTACAGTGTGTTCATATACATGAAATAAATAAATAAACCTAAAAAAAAAAAAAAAAGATAAAAGGCTGGACTCAGGAGTTTTGTTTTAGCTTTGCAGCTTCATGCCTTTAAATAGCCCATATCCACTGTAAACACATTCACTCAGGAACTGAAGACAATGAAAAAAAAAAGTGTCACTTTTATCCTAGGTCGTTGGTGTAGCTCAGGCCATCAACAAGAAATCAGGAAATGGTGGGACCTTCACTGAAAAAGATGAAAAGGTAAGGTAACAAAAGCAGGGGTTGGCGTGATGGCAGGTTAGAGAGATGTAGTCTCTCTATATAGCACATGACCTCCGGAGTAAGGCCTTGGCTGAAATGGTTGCTTGAAAAAAATTAGTGAGAGGTGTGGACGTCTGTGTGTGTACGTGTGTGTATGTGTGTGTGTGTACCTGTGGTGTGTGTGTGTGTGTGTGTGTGTGTGTGTGTGTGTGTGCTCTCGGGTGCTCGTGCGCATGCGTACATGTATGTGCATCAGTAATGATTAAGGAAACGGGGGCATGGAAGAAGCTGGAGAGGCAAGAGGGAGGGAGGGAAAGGATGTAACTATAGTGCTCATCTGTGAAATTCTCAACAAAATATTTTTTAAGAGGAAAAAAATGATGTGAATTTTAGAAGACTGTCTTCAGCTGAGTCTTGTCTGACCTGAGAGTGCTTAAGAGTCGTGAGGAACCCCGTGTTCTCCCCTCATGGAGCTACCAGCCACCCCCCCCCCCCCCCCAGCTGGGTGCACAGGAAGGGTTCTTCTGTGTTCTAAGTGTTCCCGTTGTACTTTCCATATGTGATGTACAAACATTCGTCCTTGAGGGAGAAAAAGGATTTCTCCAAGCCCTGTACCCTGCACTTTTCCTGCTAGTAAATAAATTTCCTAGTTTTATAAGCTTCACACTGGAGTGCCAAGGTGTATATTCAGGGTGGGTTATTGGAATTCAGCTTCTGAGAGAACAGTAATCAGTGTTATCTTACAGTTCCCATCCAAGTCTTAAGAAAAACATTCCATACTGATAAGATTCCATTCCTGCTTACCCTTAGGTCTGCCTGTACCTTCATTCTCCAGAGACTGAATAGTTTGTTTGTTTGTTTTTTTTTGTTTTTTGTTTTTTTTGTTGTTGTTTTGTTTTGTTTTGTTTTGAGACAGAGTTTCTCTGCATAGCCCTGGCTGTCCTGGAACTCATTCTGTAGACCAGGCTGGCCTCGAACTCAGAAATCCGCCTGCTTTTGCCTCCCAAGTGCTGGGATTAAAGGCGTGTGCCACCACTGCCCGGTGAGACCAAATAGTTTTATCTATTAAATATGTACTATACATTTTTCATAGCCCATGGCATCTCCACTGTTCCAAGCCATTGCTAGCATGTTGCTCCTCTGAAAATGAATCAGTGTTTTTTAATTCAAAAGATATTCAAACGAGACTATTACTTGTGATTCTGTTATATAGCAATATTGACATCTAGGCTAGCCCCCATGTTTTAATTGATCCAAACCATAGGAAGTGCCTTTTAAAGTCAGAGTAAGTGTACTTCTATGCTATTAATTATACCTAGACACATGATAGGGAAGCATGATGATCAGATAAACTTTATGTCTTCTGTTTATATAATCCATTGGAATAAAACTGCTCTCAATAAATATTTAGACTGTATCAAATCTTGACAAAATATATCCATAGGTGTGGATAAATCATGCCATCTAAAAGATTGCTCTAATCACTAACTTAACTGTGAGCACATCACCCTATTGCAGTGTAATAAGGACTCAGATTCATGTTAAAAAGATGTATTTAAACTAATACTGGCAGCCTTATGTAACACCTAACTTGTTTCACCCAATGTTCTCTTAAATATCTGAGTTTTCATTTGCTGCAATAATAATCATGAGTGGTTTAGCTGCTCTTACAGGTTTGCATCTTAGTGTCATATCCAATCTACACCAAATCTTATATAGAGGAAATTGCGATTTCATGCACAATCATCATTTTAATGCCTCTCCTCTTACTCATATAACGTAAGACCGAATGCTCAGTCATCTTCTTACCTGTGCCCTTTGGCTAACACATGGCTTATATCCGTTCCTACTTTTGTACATAGCGAGCATCTACATTTAGGTGTTTCGTGCTTACTTCAACCACAAGTACTTTTTATGTTTCAGGCAGTGTTTCTAGACAATTTTACAGGCAGTTCCAACCTGATTGTTGTCCTTTGTTCTAGGACTTTGCAGCCTATCTGGCATTCTGTGGTATTGTTCTTCACAATGCTCAGCTCTATGAAACGTCACTGCTGGAGAACAAAAGAAATCAGGTGAGTGTCATTTCTAAAGAGATCAAGGCAGCCCGTTTAAAAAAAAAAAAAAGCATTGTTAAGTTTTTATCCAATTATGAAGGCAAGCAATTAAAATTCAATTCTCACAACCTGGTCTGGTAAACATTTTTGTCGTTTCTTTCTGATGGTCATTTCCCTTTCCATTTTCCATGCTCAAAAAGCACCATCACTGTTAGACAGTGGTTTTTGCCATCAGAGACGTAGATGAATAATGTTTTTAGCGGCTCTTCTTCAACTGTAGCCACCCCTCCGTTCCATAGTTCCTTGGCATCCTTGGACTTCCCGACCTCCTTCCCCAATCCTATTTCTTAGATCTGCTATCAGAATCTCTTTTTTTCTTATTTATTGCTGAAGTTGCTAATATTCATATTGGTCTACAGCCATGATGAACCAGTGTTCTGTTAGTTCTAATTCTTATTTAAGTTTTATGTTAGTTGTAATTCTCATTTATGCTATATATGTATCTGTATTGCTTGTGCTATATAACTTTTAACTTCCTCCAATATTAACTAAGTCCCACCCTTGTTTCTTGGAATTCTAATGTAATCTTCTGTTCTTGCCCCTCACACACACTCAACTCTCTCACACATTTCCTAGAGTTCTTCTTTTCTTCCGACGTCTGTCTAAATTAAGGATTCCTGTATTTCCTGTCCCGCTCTGTGCCTGATGTGCGTACAGCCACATGGAACTTTCTCCTCCATGCTTCTCTTAGGGAAATTCTATTTTCTGGATCTCTCAACTTCTTATTCACTTAACTCCTGTTTATCCCTGCACGTTCTCAGTTAAATGTCTAAGAGACAGCATTGATGAGGTTAGTCTCTGTGAATCTTTGCATGTATGAAAATAGCTAATTTACCATTGTGCCCTTCTGGTTGGCATGAAGTTGTAAACTGGAAAGCTGAGTTTCTCTGATTTTAAGGGGCATCAGTTTTCTGATGAGCATCTTGGCTCTTTACAAATGATTTGCGTGTATTCCCTGTTATACATAAAATAGGACCTATATTGTCTTATATAATTATATTTCTAAGCTTTTTGTAATGTGTGGTTTTGTTTCTGTAACAGTTTTGTGGAAGAAGATCTCTTCTTACTATGCCTACGCCTCAGGTCACCTGGTTAAGACGGGAGATTTAAGGAAATCTTCAGTTTTGTGTAATCATTTTTTTTTTTATGACTTTGTAATCCATAAACTTCTCCACACTCTATTTTCTCTTTTCAGAATTAATGCTGTGTCTGGTACTCTATCTCAATGGCAGACCCCTTGACTACCATGGGTGAGGCCCAAAGTTCAATTCCCAGCACCAAAAAAGAAAAAATCGGAAGGCAGACCCAGTGCTCTTAAACTGGAGAATTCTCCGTTTCTCCTACTCTAATCTCATCACTTTCTAGTCTAGTTAATATGTCAAACACAGCTGCAATAACAACACATCCCTCCTGCTGGGTCCCAGTCCACGCCCCCTGGAGGCGGAGTCCCAGTCCACGCCCCCTGGAGGCCAGAGGCTTGGTGGACCCGCCTCTGCTCATGAGGATTCTTGTCTCCTTGCTTGTCCTTTTTGAGCAGTGCGCTCCCATAATTCATTTCACTTCTTCTTCTCTGAAATGTTTCCTTCCCTGAGTCCATCTTACTGAATCCTGTCCTCCCAAGCACAGTTAGAATGGCGTCTCACGCAGCAAGCCCTCTGGAGAAAACTTCTTTTTGGCCCTCATCATATAATTTTTTTTTTTTTTTTTTTTTTTTTTTTTTTTGTGAGAATCTGCAAAGACTCCCATGCCAACCAGAAGCTCAGAGAGAACTTAATTTTTTTTTTTCCACAAAATATATATGGGTCATATTCTTTCCCTTCCTCAACTCTTCCCACATCCTCCTCATCTCCCAAACAATAAAAGAAAACAAGAAGCACATATGTGTGCATGCACTGAATCTGTAAATTGCTTTTGGTAAAATGGTTATTTTTGACAATATTAATACTACCAAGCCGTGAGCTAGGGAGATCCATTCTCTTACATCTTCTGCAGTTTCTTTCTTCAGTGTCTCAAAGTTTTTATGACACAAGTCTTTCACTTGTTTGGAGTTATTCCAAGGCATTTGTTTTTTGAAGTTATTACAAAAGGTATCATTTCATTGATTTGTTTTTCAGTATGTTTGCCATTTGTTTATAAGAAGGTGACTGATTTTTGCATGTTAATTGTGTGTCCTGCTACATTGCTGAAGATGTTTATGAGCTGTAGACATCTTCTAGTAGGTTCTTTAGGGGGGTTCTTTTAAGCATAAAGTCAAATCATCTGCAGATAAAAATACTTTGACTTCTTCCTTTTCTATTCATACTTGATCTCCTTCACTTTTTTTCCCCCTAGCCAAGACTTCAAGTATTATATTGAATAGTTATGGAGAGAGTGGACAACTTAAAATATGGAAATTTTTTGAGTTTTCTCTGTTTATGACTATATCCTCTGTGGGCTTGCTATAAATATTTTATTGTGTCGCATTATGTCTCTTGTATCCCTAACCTTCTCAGAATTTATCATGAAGGAATGTTGTATTGTGTAAAGGCCTTTGTGCATCAAATGATTATGTGGTGTTTATCCTGGAGTATATTTGTGTTGAGCATGACTTTACTGACTTACAAATGCTGAACCAATCTCTGGAAGGAAGGCACTTTATCATGGTGGGTGATCTTTTGATGTGTTCTTAAATACTATTTACAAGCATTTTATTGAGAATATCTGCATCTATGTTCTTAAGGGATATTGACCTGTTTTCTTTTTTTGTTCTTGGGTCTTTGCACGGTTTTGACTACTGTAATAGTGACTTTGTAAAAAGAATTAGGCAATGTTCCTGCAGTTTCTGTTTTGCAGAATAATTTGAGTACTGTTGACATTAGTTCTTCTTTGGCAGTCTGGTAGAATTCTACTCTGAACCTATCTGGCCCTGGGCTTTTTAAGTCGAGAGATTTTTAAATTACTGCTTCTATTTCACTTGAGATTATGAATGTATTGAAATTATTTATTTCATCTTGATTTAACTCTGGTAGGCCAGGTATATCAAGAAATGCATCCATTTCCTTTTCTTTTTTTTTCCAGTTTGGTAGAAGACAGCTTTTTGGAGTATATTCTGTGATTCTCTGGACTTCATCTA
The DNA here is from genome assembly GCA_019843815.1 of Montemys delectorum. Taxonomy (NCBI): domain Eukaryota; kingdom Metazoa; phylum Chordata; class Mammalia; order Rodentia; family Muridae; genus Montemys; species Montemys delectorum. The sequence goes on from JADRCD010235603.1 coordinate 39,354, forward strand.
TGTCAGTTGTGGTGTCCCTGTTTATTTCTAGATCTATCAATTTTTGCATATCTTTGTCCTTTTGCTAATTTGGCTAAGAGTTTGTGAGTCTTGTAAATTTTCTCAAAGAACCAACTCTTCGTTACGTGATTCTTTGTAGTGTTTTTGTTTCTACTTTATTGATTTTTGGCATGAGTCTGCTTCTTCCAATATACTCTCTGTGGCTATTATTATTTTTTTCTAGAGTTTTCTAGTGTGATGCTAAGTCATTGTTATGATATTCTCTATGTGAATTTGTCTCTTGGAACTGCCTTCCTTGTGTCCCATAGGTTTGGGATGTTGTGTTTTCATTTTCTGTCACTCCTAAAGAGATTTAAATTTCCTTCTTGATTTCTCTCTCGATCTAATTTTCATTCTGTAGCAAGCTGTTCAGCTTCCATGAATTTGTATACTTTCCGCCATTTCTCCTGTTGATATCCGGATTTAATCCATGGTGGTCAGAAAGGATACAAGATGTTTGTCTTAGTTACTGTTCTATTGCTGTGAAGAGACACCGTGACTTTATACAACTTTTTATAAAAGAAAACATTTAATTGGGGGCCTGCTTACAGTTTCAGGAGGTTAGTCATGGTGGCGTGCAGGCAGGCATGATGCAGGGGAGGTAGCTGAGAGTACAAGCAGCACCTCCTATCCTGTCTGTTGGTAGCAGGCAGAGAGAGAAAGAGACGGAAACAGACAAAGACAGAAAAAGAGAGAGACAGACAGGCAGAGAGACAGAGACAGAGAGACACAGAGAAAGAGAGAGACAGAAAGAGATAGACAGACAGGCAGAGAGACAGAGACAGAGAGACACAGAGAAAGAGAGAGACAGAGACAGAAAGAGATAGACAGACAGGCAGAGAGAGACAGAGGGACACACAGAAAGACAGATAGATGGGTCCTGCATGGGCTTTTGGAACAAAGAGACCACACCTTCTCAATGAGGCTTCTTTCTTTTGCATTCACAGACATGTCTTTCTCTAGATATAGGGATTTTTTTCTTTGATCTTGTTAAAAAAATATTCACTGTGCCTTTGACTTTGTTTCTTCTTTTTTTCCCCAATACTTATCTTTGTTGTTGTTGTTGTGTTGTGTTGTTTGTTTGTTTTCTTGTTGTTGTTGTTTTTCATGGTGTCCCAGAATTCATGGATGTTTTGAACTTGGTTTTTGTTGTTGTAGTTATTTTTGATTTTATTTTGACTGAGCTATACCTTGTCTTTAAGACCTGATATTCTGTCTTCCATGTTAGATAATCTGTTGGTGAGGTTTACCCCTGAGGTATTGGTTGACATCCAGAGCTTTTCATTTCCAGTTTTCTTTCAGTTTGGGTTTTCTTGAGTGATTCCATTTCTTTGTTTACTTCTGCTTTTGGGTCCTGAATGATTTCATTGTTTCATTCATCTGTTTGCATTTTCACAATCTTCACTGAGGAATTTAGTCGTATCTTCTTTAAAGTCCTTGAACATATTTATAATTGGTGTTTGAAATCCTTGTCTTGTGCTTCATGAAATTGTTTGAGGGGGTTAGTATCATAGGGTTTCTGGCATCTGGTGGAGACCTGTGGCCTTTATTATTTTTCTTTTGGATTTTTGCCCTGAGGTATCTAGAATAATGAAGTTTAACATATTTCTTGCAGTAGTTATCTGGTCCCGTCTTGTCTTTATTCGGTGGGTGTTCTGTTTTTTGATTGCTGTTTCCCACTCTGGTTCCTAGGCAAGCATGGTAGCTCTTGTTGCTCCGTTAGAGATCTGTTCTGCATGCCACCAGGAAGTCACAAGAAATGGAGATAAATTAGAAGGAAGGACTCACGGCGGGGGTGGGGGGGGTGAGGAGGAGGGGAGAGGAGGTGTCTTGGATCTGCAACAGGAGATCCAGTCCCTAGGCGATGAAGCAGGAGCTTCTCTAGGCAGGCTGCAGCAGGAGTAAGGACAAATCTGAAGAGACCAGAGTCGAGGGACAGGAAGGAGGAGTTTGAAAACGTTTCCTTTGTACGTTATGAAATATTAACAGTGTAGGTAAGCCCGTTCTCAGAAGTTTGCAAAGACGATAACCTTTCACCATCAGATAGATACTGTTCAACACATCTTGTAAATTATAAAATTATATTTTATAACTCTGACAAAAGTCCAAAAATACACACTTACAAACTTGCCCTGCGAAGAATTAGGAACTGGCTAGACACGAGTCTAGGTCCCCATGATCTTTCTCCCATACTGCCTCTGTGATCTGGGCAGGGTTGCATTAGCCACACAGACATGGATTCCAGAGTTGAGTGAACGTGCTCCTGAGCAGCCTTTAGCCCACTGTGTGGCTTCAGTCTCTGCACCGTCATGATCTGTCACCTTTTCTCGTCCAGGTGTTACTTGACCTTGCTAGCTTAATTTTCGAAGAGCAGCAGTCACTAGAGGTCATTCTGAAGAAGATAGCTGCCACGATCATCTCCTTCATGCAGGTGCAGAAGTGCACCATCTTCATTGTGGATGAAGACTGTCCTGTGAGTACAGAAACGGACTTTGGGTTTTGCAAAATGGACACGTCTCTTCCTTGAAAGCACATTCTGATTTCAAACGCGATTTTTCCTCAGAAACCCACCCCAACTCCCAGTGCATACAAATATTGATGCAAAACCAGTCCAAGGGTGAACTGTTTATGAAGTGGGATGGAGGTGAGGGTAGCGAGAGCCTTCAGTGTCCCTCCACTAACCATGGGGTTCTTCTCTGTGCTACCCATTGCCAGTGGCTGCTCTGAATGGGGAAACAACTTGGACTGCACTGTGCAGACTAAACCGTTAACAACGATGGTGCCTTAGTATCTAAAACAGGTAGACTCCCATTCTGAATGGGTGGAGTAGAAATTATTTAGAAAAATTAGCCGAATGTCTAGGCAGGAGGTGGGTGGAACTAAAGAAGTCTGTAAGTCCTACATCATTTCCTGACAACAGGGAAGGACCCACTGTTCTAACCCATAGATTTTTAGTCTGTTTATCTCTATTGTTGAGAGATGGTCCCTGGTGAGAGAGAGAAGGAGCACTCTCACAGGGCTGGATACTTATGCTTAAGTGTTATATGGAGTGTCTGCCTAGGGTTTGCCTGAGAATCAGCCCACTGGCCTGTCACAGGGATGAATGCAGATTTTATCCCTCCCTACTTTCTGAACCATGAATCATTCCTTCTGGTGGTAGTTGTTCTTCTGTGGTCTGAGAGGAGACTGTTCATTGGTAGGTTATCTGGAAGAAAGAATAGCACTATCATAGGACAGGCCAATTATAATTTGTATAGGCTATTTGAGTTGACATTTCTGGTAGAAGTAGAGTAATAAAAGACATTCAGTCATATTAAACTTTTAGTTGGCTTAGATCTTTAGACAATTCATTATCCTCTTAATGTATGTGTTAGAATGGATGCACTGGTTAGTGTAAAATTCTTATTAACAGTGTATCAAATAAAAATTCACTATATCAAAATAATAATCAGTATTTTCATAGGTAGCTACTATTTTATGTTGCTGTCCACCTCTAAAATATATAATATAAAACAATTACAAGATAGTCGCTAGCTTTTGAAAGTTCACCTTGGAATTCATTAATTCGGTATATCAATTTGTCATTTTCCTTCAAAGATCTGCTCTTTAGCATTTAATTTTTAAAATTTTTCTGTAGAAGCATTTGCTTTTAAAAACTTCAGTCTCACTTTATGAACATTCAGTGGAATTCTTAACGGGTAATACCTCTCAGGGTGACAAGTTGACTTAGATCTGTGTGGTTTGACTCTCAGCTCAACAGTGTGGCCAAGAATATATTCTGACCTCTTTTGAAAAAAATGAGTTGTTGGGTTTAGAAAAGAAATTAGTTGAGTTGATATTACTGCTATTTATGGATTAAAACTACTTCAATAAAAATAAAAATGTAAGCTCCCTCAAAATATGCTTGGCTTTTCCATTCCCAAGTCATACATTTTTGGTCTTATGCTTTTCTTTCCAATCTCTCCTCATTCTGTTGTATGTACAGCATGGAGCAATATGAATTTTGTTTTGTAATAAGGTAAAAACTATTTCTTAACATCACTAAAGTCTGCATAATTATTTTATTTTCTTTGTTAAATATTGCCAAATGGTTTCTCTCTTTAGGAAAGAATTCTATGGGCTGGGGAAATAGCTGAGCCAACAAAGTCCTTGCTCTGAAAGCTTAAGAATCCAAATTTGCTATCAGAAGCCACATAGCAATGCCAAAATGTCAGGGCTTGGAACTCCAAGGCTTGGGAGGCAGAGCCGGGGATCCTCAGGGCTCTACACTTGGTCAGGTCAGCCTAACTGGTGAGCTCCAGGATAGGGACAACATTCCTGAGAATGATACCAGAGGTTGCCCTCTGGCCCCCCCATCCCCCTCCCTCCCTCCCTCTCTCTTTCTTTCCCTCTCCTCTCTCTCTCTCTCTTTCTCTCTCTCTCTCTCTCTCTCTCTCTCTCTCTCTCTCTCTCTCACACACACACACACACACACACACTTTTTCTTTCTCTCACACATCCCCTCTCACACAAACACACTTTTACACACACACTTTCTCCCTCACACACGCTCTCACACACTTTCTCACACACACTCTCTCTTTCTCTCTCTCTCTCACACACACACATGCACACACATCAACACACACTTGCATATACACATACTCATAAACACACACAGTTATATACATACAAACACATATGCACACTCACACACACTCATGAAGACACATGCGGACACACACACACACACACACACACACACACACACACGGACATATGCATAAAAAAAAGGCCTGGGTTTTACTAGCAGCAGAAGTGCATACTCAAAAGCTTTCTTCAGGTAAATTCAGAAATAATGTGAGCCTTTAATAATAGAAAGAATCTTTGAGGATGTTGTGAATTTAGCACTTGGATCCATTTGGTCCAAGAATAAGGGAAATACTTTCGTGCACTGGCACCCTAGCATTGCACAGTGTGTGTGTGTGTGTGTGTGTGTGTGTGTGTGTGTGTGTGTGTGTTTTCCATGGCTTTGTACATGTCTCAATGATGTTTGTCACCCTGTTTGCAGGAGTCTTTCTCTCGTGTGTTTCACATGGAGTGTGAGGAAGTAGGGAAATCCTCCGATCCGTTAACAAGGTAAAGTAACTTCTGTGACTCTCACAAGAAGAGCGTGCTGCGAAGAAGTGCTTTGTTAGTCTGGTTTAAGGTGTAGGTGACAGGCTATTTGTCCTGCAAAGATGATTTTATTTCTTAGGATACTTTCTATGGTGTTAATTGACCGGAGAATTATTTCTTACAGCAGAACTCTGATTAGTACAGGCTTATTCTGTTCTTATGAACTCATTCAGCTAAGACCCACAAACACTGTTCTTTGGTTACATTTTTCTGTTTGCATATCTGGAAATATTGTAGATTTCCTGGCAAACTTTCTATAAATCTATTCTGAGTTGGAATCGGCCATGAGAATTTACCTAGTAACAGAAGGAGGCCTACGATCCTAATCTTAAAAGTCTATGCACCCTGGCTGGCCGGATCAAATCAGATCTCCCATTAGGTTCTTTTCCACAGTTTCTAAATGTGTGCTCATTTTTCTATTAATAGTATTTTATTTGGAAAAGTATGTGCTGTGTTTGTAGATGGAGGATACGAGGCAGTTATCCCAATCTGGCAAGTGCTTTCTGGAGATGGTGCGGTGGACGTAGGGCAAGCTACTAAATGTTCTTACTAATGTATATTTTTAAACCAT